>CAUYSK010020504.1:0-55661 GCA_963575035.1 Avahi laniger
CTCGGCCTCCCAGAGTGCTAGGATTACAGACGTGAGCCACCATGCCCGGCCTGGATGTTTGTTTTTTAAATTCGATAGAACATAACGTAACTGGAAACTCTTACTGTGACCTTGAGAAATGAGGATATAACCACTATTACAAGATGGAGCTTCAGAGATTTTAATCAATGGAAAAAGTTTCTTTTACAACCAGTTAATTTTCTGATCTGAATTCTGATCAAATTTTGCATCTAGTATAAGTTAGCAAAATCTCTGAGAAATATCTCTTGCTAGAATTTAGTTATGAGCCAAAGCCAGTTGCTAAGGGCAACCAGGCCAGAGGCAGTTAATTAATTAACCTCTGTCATTGTGCATAGATAGAGCCATGGAGGTGTCCTGGCTAGAAAGAAGATGGTCAGTGTTGGGAGTGTTTTGTCCCTCTTGGGAATGGTGAACAGCCTTGCCTCAATCCCATTCCTACCTTTCTCCAACTCCATTTCTTCTGTCTTGGAGTAAGGGAGAAAGATGAAGAGGCAGGCCATAAACTCAGAAAGCTTATAAAGAAAAGACACTTAAGGGAAATAAAATAAAGCCACGGAGTTGAGAGATAAGTCATTGGTTAATTCCTAGTAGGTGGCAAGAGGGCCCCGTTAAGAGTGTGAGGGAGTGTGTGTGTGTGTGTGTGTGTGTGTGTGTGTGTGTGTGTGTACTGGGGTTGGGTTGAGGGTTATGAAATGCCTGAGTGGTTATGAGATAATTCAAGCTCTGGCAGTGAAGAACACATGGCACTTTGGTGTCCAAGAGGTCTGGCTTTCCAGAGAGTCACACACAAGGCCCTAGAGAGCTAGTGACACAGACACAGGTGGTTTGCTGACTGCATTTCTTCAGGTGGCCCATTTAATGGTGGGTGATGGATAGTGGGTGCTCTGTGCCTGCCATGCTAATTGTTACCAAAATAACATCAGAAGCAGTGATGGTGATGGTTAGCAAAATAGTGGAATAGGTGGTTTCCTGCTCATATACTCCACACAGCAACAATAATTTCACAGCCATCTATAAACAAAAGTGCTTTGGGGGAGCTTTGGGATTCAGGCAGGAGGTTGTGAAAACCTGATGGAACCCAAGACCTAAGAGAACCATTTCAAGAGGGCAGACCTGCATCTAGATGGCAGGCTATGATCCTGGATTCATACCCAGAAATAGTCCTGTGACTCAACCCCCATTTGGTCTTGATCCTGCCTCCAGAACCATCTGCCAAGATACGTAGGTGACAGGCCCTTCAACCTCAGTCCTAGCTGTGGATCCTGAAATGGTCTGGTAACTTGGCTTTCACCCCTCTCAGCTGTGGCCTGAAAGCAATCCTGCTCACCCATGGATCCAAAGGCAGATACACCAGTCCATCCCTTTGCAGGCAGACCAGTCAACCTGTGTCCCACTGCAGATCCTAAAATGGCCCTGCAACCGAACTCTAGCCCCTCTCAGCTGCAGTCTGAGAGCAGTTCTGTTTGCCTATGAAGCTGGAGGGAAACATGCAAATTCATGATTCCAGAGGCAGGCCTGAAGACCTTGGTTTCAGCTGTGGACTTTGAAGCACCTCTGTGATTCAGTTCCAGTCCCCTCTAAACTATGGTCTGGGGCCAGTACTACCTTCCAAGGGACCTGTACAGTGACCCAGTGGGAGCTCTCCCACAGACACCTGGAGATATCACACTCATCTGCATACCTAGTAACAGGCCTGCTGACTGCAGACCGTGAAACATATCCACATCTTAGCAACCCCTCAGCCAAGGTCCAGAAGGTATTTCAGTCTACCTAGGGACAATAAAAGATCAATGCCTGCTCAAGCCCCTGGTAATAGTCCACTGCAGACCTAGCAGTGGTCAAATGACCCAGTTCCAACCCCACTCTACTATGATTCTGACAATCCTATCAGCTCAGGGACCCAACAGGAGATGATCTTTATCTGCTGAAACTAGTCTGTAAGGACAGGAAGAGGTATTTCCTCCTTTAAATACACAGACACCAGCACAAGGATACATGGATAATGAAGAATCAGGCAAATATGACACTACCAAAGGAAACTATTAAAGCTCCAATAACTGATCCTAGAAATGGAGATTTATGAATTTCCTAATAAAGAATTAAAAAATATTATCTTAAAGAAGTTTGATGGGATACAAGATAACAAAGATAGACAAAAATCAGGGAAACAATGCATGAACAAAATGTAAAGTATAACTCACAACTAATGGATGCGGTGAGCGTTGCAGGGGGAGAAAGGGCATGCCTCACATCATGGTTTGGGTGTGGCAAAGTCATAATATGAAACCAAAATGTTTGTACCCCCATAATATCCTGAAATAAAAAAATGATGATAAAGTACCAAACAGAAATACCAGAGCTGAAGAATCCAGATGCTCCTTGTTGTACAATGGGGTTATATTCCGATAAACCCATTGTAATTTGAAAATGCATTTGATATACCTAATCTATCCAACATTATAAGAGAGAAAAGAGGCAGAAAGCTTATTTTAAAGAATACTGGCTGAAATCTTTCCAAATCTTGGAAGGGATATGAATTTCCAGATTTATGTGTTCTAAAAACAAACCACAAAACAAAAAAACCAAAAACCAAACCAAAACAAAACAAAACCCAAGGAAGATCAACCCAAGGAATACTCTGAGAATATAATCAAGGTGTCAAAAGTCAAAGGTAAAGAATCTTGAAGCAACAAAAGAAATGAGACTTGTCACTTATAAGGAAACTCTCATAAGACTACCAGTGGACTTTTCAGCAGAAACCTTGAAAACTAGGAGGAAATGCTAACTGAAAAAACCTGCCAACCAATAATACTGCACCAAGAAAATCTGTCCTTTACAAGTGAAGGAGAGATAAAGACATTCCCAGACAAACAAAAGCTGTAGGAATTTAATCACCATAAGACCTGCTCTATAAGAAATGCTAAGGAAGTTCTTTGGGTTGAAATGAAAGGATGCTAAATAACAACATGAAAAAATATGGAAATATAAAACTCACTGGTAAAGGTAAAGCCATTATGAAAACTCACTGGTAAAAGTATAGTCATTATGAAATTCAGAATACTCATTTTTACTATTGAGTTATATATACTATTGAGTCTTATATACTTTGGTTATTAACACTTTATGAGATATATGATTTGCAAATATTTTCTCTCAATCTGTAGACTGCCTTTTCATTTTGTTTATTGTTTCCTTTTCTGTGCATAAACTTTTTGGCTTGATGTAGTCCATTTGTTTATTTTTGACTTTGTTGTTTCAATTTTTAGTATGATACACACAACAAATCATTGCCATGGCCAATGTCATGAAGCTTTCTCCCTATGTTTTCTTCTAGGAGTTTTAGGATTTCAAGTCTTATATTTAGGTATTTAATCCATCATGAGTTTATTTTTGTATATGGTATGAGATAAGAGTCCAATTTCATTCTTTTTCATGTGGCTATCTAGTTTTCCCAACACCATTTTTTTCCAGCACCATTTGTTGAAGAGACTATATTTTCTTCATTGTGTATTCTTGGCCCCCTTGTAAAACATTAGTTAACTATATATGTTTGGTTTTATTTTTGGCCTCTCTACTGTTTTCATTTGTCTTATGTTTTTATGCCAGTACCATACTGTTTTGATTACTATAGCTTTTATTCAGTACAAGGCAAAGGTGCTCATTCTCACCACTTCTATTTAACATGGAACTGGAAGTACCAGCAAGAACAATCAGACAAAAAAAAAAAGAATCCAAATAGGAAAGGAAGAAGTAAAATTATCCCTGTTTGCAGATGACATGGTCCTATATGTAGAAAACTCTAAACACTCTACCAAAAGTTGTTAGAACTAATAAATGAATTCAGTAAGGTTGCAGGATACAAAATTAATATGAAAATCAGTTGCATTCTTGACACCAATAACAATCTACCCAGAAAGGAAATAAAAAAAATATCATTTACAAAGCATCAAAAAGAAAATAATACCTAGAGATAAATTTAACCAAGGAAGTGAAAGATTCATACACTGAAAATGATAAAGCATTGAGGAAAGAAGTTGAAGAAGACACGAAAAATGGAAAGATATCCTGTTTGTACATTTAAAAAATTAAGATTGTTAAAATGTCCATATTACCCCAAATAATCTATAGACCCAATGCAATTCCTATGAAAATTCCAATGGCATTTTTCACAGAAATAGAAAAAGCAATTCTACAATTAGTATGGAACTACAAAAGATCAAAATAGCCAAAGCAATCTTGAGAAAGAACAAAATTGGAGGTATCACACTCCCTCATTTCAAATTATATTACAAAGCTATAGTAATCTCTCAACAATAATTTTGAACGTAGTATGGCTCACAGTGGACTTTCTTTGTTATAGTACTGGTTATAACCCTCATACCTGAGCATGAAATAGAGATACTATCTTCACTCTCCAGCAAAACATAACTGCTTCTTAGCTTTTACGAATGTGCTACTTTCCATCACTACCTAGTGATACCACATTCGAATTGCAGAGGATAATGATGTGAGAGCTGAAATTGAAAAAAAAAATTCAATCAGTGAATGATTCTTTTGGTGATATAGCTTTTTCTGAAAATACCTGGAATTGAAAGTGGATAAAACTGTTACTTTAAATTCTTTTAAATAAAATCTCCCTTTAAAAAATGTGGAAGATTGCTTTCTTTTGTTTAATTTTGAGAGAAGTTTTCTCTATGTAATTCTTTCAAAGAGCACATGGATTAAGGAATTTAGCAGCATGTTCTTCTATAAGATTATCTGCCTCCCAGTAAGTAACTCCTGTGGACAACAGAATGAACCTTTGAGGGCAGGATAATGGACTGGCAGGCACTGTATGAATAGGCATCAGGATGCTTTAGCTCAAAGCAGTGATTTGAAGTAAACGTCTCTGCATCTCATCTGATATTCTACTCTTGGCAGCATTAGCTGAGCTAAAATAGTGACTGACCCCCAGAAGCTGACAAAGGAACATTTCAAAGAGGGGAAATTAATTTATTCTGACTGCTTGTCAAGCATCAGCCTAACTAGCTTCATCTTTTTGCCCTAAAAGGTGCAAGATTCTAACCTTTGCTTCTACAGCATCTGCATTAAATAACAAAGTGGCAAAGAGGTTTCTATCAGGAGGAATATGCATTAGCACAGCACCGTTAATAGCAGTGGGTACTTAAAAGCAGTGATCTTTTGAGGTCAGGGGCCAGATGGTCAGATATATTGACCTTCATTTCTCTCCTATTAGCAAAAAAAATTTTTTTAATTCAAAATGATTTATCAGAAAAGTGACTGAGTTCTCTAAACTTTTATATGTGATGAAGAGCTCTTGAGTGCATTGCTACTTGAAACAGATTTAGGAGTAATAATGAGCTAGTTGTACTTCCCATGACTTTTGTCATAACAGGTTTAATGAACACATATTTGACATGGGGGGTGTGGGACTAGAGACTTGGGGAAGTTCCCTGTTAACCACAGGAAAATTCTTGAATCATTACCTTTTATTTTTGCTAATGCTCACTCTAACTGTACTTCATATGCTGTCTTAAATCAACCATCCAAGGGGACTGGTTTTCTGTACTGTATGATGCTAAAACGGAGGGCACAGAATCTAACAGCAGCCAGAGTGACCTTTCAAAAAAGTGGATTGGATCATGCCGCTCTGTGGCTCACGCTGCCCTGCAGCTTTCCCATTGTGCTTAGTGTAAAACATAGAAATCCTTACTGTAGCCCCCAGATGCTCCTTCTTGCTTCTCTGACCTTGTCTGTTCCAGCCATACTGGCCTTCTTGCTGTTCTTCCAGCACCCGTGCTTCCCCCATCCTTAGCTTCTTTCCACCTGCTGTTCTCGCTCCTTCGAATAGCTGCCCCTGAGATTCCCAGGTTCCACCAGCAGGTTCCTCATTGTCATTCAAGTCGCAGCTCAACTATCACCCCGGCTCAAGCATCACTTTGTTCTTTAGCCTTCCCTAAATACCCAGTCTAACATTACCTCCTCTTCTCTAGTCTCTTTTGCTTCATATTATACTGATTTATTTCCTTCACAACTTTTATCACTTTCTGAAATGCCCCAAGACAAGGATTTGAGTTTTAGTAGTTTTTCTAGGAGATGATCCTAGGAAGTACAGGTGGGGGAGCATGGAAGTAGGCATGGGAAGCAATGCAAGCCAATGCAGGGTGAGCGCTGTGGGAGATTGGGGCTCATCGCCACTAGGGAACTCTGGGTGACAGTGTAGAAGACCTTGCTTCAATTTTGTCCCACTCAAGAGGTGAAGAAGCTGGGGTATTTATCTACTAATTCTACTCTGTTATTGGTTGAGGGCTTTTCCTGGGACTATGAAGTCCCCAGCACTTCAGGCAGGCTTTCCTGCATGAGGGCCAGGTACACCAGAGAGAGTTGCAGGAGGAAAGTCACAGGTGCTTATAGGAGGATCTGGCATTCATGAGAATGGGGAGTAAAAAGGCCATATGAGCAGGGCGAAAACAGCATCCTGCCCTCTTGTTCACTTGTGTGTTCTCCCCTAGAACATAAGCTCAGTGACAGTAGGAATGTTGACTAGATTGTGTTTCCCTGGCATAGTACCTGGAACAGAATAGACACTCAATAGATATTAGTTTAATGAATGAAGAGACATGAAATTTCACTGAAAAACATGTAGCTTCTTACGTTTATTTCATTCTAAGATAGGTAATACTGAAGAGGTAGATCTAGGAAGGTAGAGAGATTAAATGAGACTTGGAAATGGCCAAGGAAATTGAGAATGTCTGGGGAGGGAAGGAAGGATTCAGAAGGCAGATAAGGGGTCAGGATTTGTGTGGTGTACTGGAAATGGTCTAGACTGAGATTTAGACTTATAAGAACAACTACCTGTGGAAGTAGCTGTAGTCAAATCCCTTCACCCTCCCTGGGATTCTTTGCCTTTGTCTACTTTACCTGCTTCACAGAGATGTTAAGATAATAAAAGGAGATAATAGATTTGAAAGCACTTCTAAAAAGAAGTACTCTTATGGAGAAAGCTACTATTTAACTGTTGGAAATATGTTCAAGTTAAAATTGTTCAGAAGTGCTTCATCCCTTTAAAAAGTGATTGCTGCTGGCAATAGCTCTTTTGATGGACAGTTATTGCCTCCTAGCTGAAGGGAGCAGAATAATCAATTTCCATGGTTTGCCTGATGACCTGTGGCTAAAAAGAGAGGCTCAGGGGTGATCCAGTGACTCTTATCTCATAGAAAGCTGGCAGCCTTGGAACAAGGGGATCCATGAGAGATGTGCTTAGGTAACAATGCGAATTCATATCTCTACCTGATCTGGAAATACATTTTGATAAAGCGAATAAGCCAGGAGAGCAGGGAAAGCAGAGCTGCAGAGGGAAACACCTTCTTGTTACAGTTAGGCCAGGTAGAGAGGAGGGTTTTACTTTTGCAAAGAGAGTTTTAGTATTCTAGTTTATCATTTGAAGGGCTTTGATACCTAAACTGCCTGGATACTTGTAGGGCTGGGGCTGGAGTACAAATAGGGCCATGGCTCCCGCCTGCCCCTTCTGGCTCCATCCAACCTCAGGGGGCTGCCAGTCAATGCACATAGACCCCTCATCCCACCAGCCTGGAAATCCGAGCTCTATCTCCCTCTGCAAGTAACTGTCCCCTGGCCATCTTGGCCTGGGGGTTTGCACACTGAGAGAGCATGACCAGATCAGGGAGGATGGATGCTGGGAATGATAGTCTCCCTGTTTGGGAAGAAATTTCCTGCACTGAGCATTGGAATATGGTCTAGAAAGACAGAGACAGGTCTGGGTGGGCAGTCCCTTTGACTTCTTGGGCTCCTTACCCCATGGGCAGAGGTGCAACCAGGAGAAGGCCCGGCCAGGGCAGGCTGTCTAAAGTTGGGGCCCAAGACAGGAGTCTAGGTTCCAGGTCTAAAGGAAGTACGTTTGATACCAAACTGACACTGCCTTTCACAGTAAAAGCTTTCAGAAAGTAAGATCAGGAAGGTTAACTGCAACAGCACCTGATTGTCCAGTGAGGGATAGATTGTCAACTCTCAGAAGAGAAAGGTGAGTTGAAGCAAACTCTCCCATAGATCTCTATGTGACTCAGAGTAAAATCATAGTCTCCGTAGTGGCTCTGAGGCTATGCTGGGTCTGCCACCCCTGTTCCATGACTTCTCTGACTTCATCTAACCTCCTGTCCCCATCTCCTGCCAGTACACTGTGTTCCATCCACACTGGTCTCCTTGCTGCCCTTCGGAAGTGCCAGGCACATCTGTGTTGGCTTTTCCCTCTGTGTGGAACACTCCCTGGTCACTGCTTGTGCACTCTGCATAAATGTCATGCTGTGTCACCTGCCCTGACCAACCTAGTTAAAACTGAACCTGGCACTCTTGATTCCCTCATCCCTTTTGTTGCTCCCATGTTCTGTCCCTGACACCTGTCACCTTCTCACCTGATCATTTACCTATTGACTTTTTTGGGGGAGTCTGTCTCTGCCATTGGGAATGTGAGCATCATAAAGGCAGGCTCCAATACCCAGAAGAATGCGTGGCACATAGGAGATGCTCAACAAACCTTTTTCACATGAATAAAGTAACTCGGGTTGAGGTAATTTGCAAAAAATGATAGGAATTCTTTTAAAAAGATCATCAGAGTTTCTTAAATATCTAGGATTTATAATAACAGAGATATGCTTTGTATAATTTATAAAAACAGAGATAATATCTCTATATTTAAATGAAGGCTTTCTTTCTCATCACTTTTTTTGTGGCCTCATGGCTGTCCTTGCTGAGCCAGTAGTACTCACTGTCTTTGAGAGTGAAGATCCAGGCCAGAGCAAAGAGCAAAAGCATTCCAGAGGACGCATTTGAAATGAATCCCAAAATCGGCCAAGAAGACAATCTAGAAACATGGAGGTTTGAGTGTGTACATTTTGTCTTTTCTCTCTATCCCTTTTATTTTTTCCTTTTCCCTTTCTTCTGCTTTCTTTTCTCCTTCAAACTTTAGAGCAAGGCACTGTTAGGACTGCAGGACTCAGAGATGGATAAGGTCAGTTCTCAAGAGTTGACAGTTTGGTGCAGGAGATTTCTGTAGGAAGAAATTATTTCAGAATTATGTGGAAAGTGCTCTCATGGAAGTATGCCAAAATACTACAGGAACAAAGATCTTGAAGGATGGCTAGACTGACCCGGTGATGGGCTGTCAGGGGAGCACTGGGTACATGGATGGAATTCTACACATTGGAAACCTGGAAGAATATGTAGTGATTGTTCAGATGATAGTCTTAAATGATTTTGGGTCTGAAATGCAATCTTTGATAATCTTAAAAATTTGCCATCTTGAAAGCCCTATTTCCTACACATTCTGCAGAAATTCTCTATCTGTATCTAGATACATATTTCTATGTACATATCAGTTATACTATTGGTAAAGATATCACTGTATCAACAACACCAATAACAGTAATTATAGAAACTACCATGCCAGGCACAGTGCCAAGCCCTGGGCGTGGATTGTCTCATTTATTTCTTATAACATGCCTAAGCAGAAGATACTACCATTATCTTAATTTTATAGTTGAGGAAACCAAAGGATCATGAATAAAATAACACATAGTGATATTATTATTTAACAAGTCTCTCTGATTTTGATTGTCCATGTATTCTTCCCACATCACCAATATATGTCATAAATGAACTTATATTCTGAAATGAGAGAGAGATGTATGTGCCAAAATAGGCTGCTGGAAAAGTATCCAAGTCAACGAGCAGTAAATGTACACATTCTAGGGAAGTGGCAGCGTTAAGGCGCTCCGAAGAATGGAGAGGATTCAGTGACTGCTGCCTGTGTCTTAAATGCCCATGGAGATTTCCTGTGCCTTCCCTTGATGAACAGAAACAGCTGCTTTACAATAATGCTCACTTTCCTTATTGTGGAGTATTTAAATAAAGTTAAAAATATTTAATTTGATGATTTTAGAGAATTCTGCTCAGAGAATTAAAGAAATGGTGGCACAGTGTCTGTGCTGGCCTTGGTCTGGTGGGGATTTCTTTGAGGCACTTTGTCAATGAGATTTAATCTTCCTATCTAAGTGTATCAACTTTTTTGTTCTTATATCATTCTTACTGAATTGTAGTAATGGGTCGTGGTTTCAAATACTTCCTAGTTATGCCCATGGTGCTTTGTACTAGCCAAATCTCTTAAGAGGCACACATTCTTTTCTATTCACATTTTCCAAAGCTTTATAATTCAATTAATGCTTTGATAACTGGATAGTGATTCCCTATCATGGCATTTTGTGACATTTTGGGTGATCTCAGTTACCTACAGGGATGCAAAGAATTTAAAATTCTCAAAAAATAAAACAATTTTAAAATGAAACTTATCATAATTTATTTTATTATTTTATTATTTTTAATATAGGATGAATTATCTGTATATGGCTGGAAAAGGTTAATGAGAGACCAGTAACCTTTTTTGCTTTGATCAATAAGTAACTTTGGACACTCTTCAAAGTGGCCACTACTACTTTGTATACCTGTACCTTTGTATACCTGCATCTGTGCAATATATTCAATGAGAATCTGAAATCTTAGAGAACCTGAAATACAGGGCTGTGCTAAATGGGTTTTATTATGTGTGCCTTTGTATTTTCTGGGTTTCCATCATGCATATAGTTGCTGACTAAATAGTAATTCTATAACCCAATGATAGAATCAAACTTTCCTCAATTCCATTTCATTTAATTTCATCCATTCTCTGCCTTGACCCACGTATGTGGGTGTGTTAAATTGGAAGCAGCTGAAGGTACCTATGCCCACATTGTTTTACCTGTGACAATGGTATGCTTCTCAAGGATTGTGTAGTAGAGAAATTCCATAGTAGCAACATTAGGTATATACAATGGGCTTTATTCTGGAGAAAATAAGAGTTTTCAGAATTAAGCTTGAATATCTTAAGAACGCATATAGAAATAAACTGTAAGCTCCTAGAGAATAGGGGTCATTTTTGTCTCATTCACAATTAGATCCCCAATATATGGCACATATTAGGTACCCAGAATGTTTGAGTGAATGACTCACTTATAAAAGCAGTGTTTAGCGTGATGCTGGATGTGGATGTGCAGTGACTACTTGTTGATTTGGAGGAGAATTGTGGATCATCACACTGGAAAAGGAATTGAGTTAGGTTAGATGTAGGTTTTCACTTTTTATTTCCTCCCTTCCTCTCCATTTGCTCCATTCATTATCATTCTTGTGTCATAAGCAGCTAATCCAGAATCCTTTGTCATTCGACATGATAGGCAAATATGTTTCAAAGTTGCTTCTTACTGTAAAATCTTGAACTTCCTGCCATAGTATATTTTAAATTTACATCTCAAAACTCACTGTGAAGGGACTGCTTAAATTTTGGACTATGCCCAGTGCCTAAAATAGTGTGAGTGCTAAAAATATATGTACTCTGCCCAAAGGAGTTTACAACATTTGCAGTAGAAGCTTTAAACTTTCACTTAAAGGTTAGAGAAAGTTGGCTGGATAGCAAAAGCAAATTTATTTAAATACCATTTTTACACTCGTTTCATAATAGTAACATTTTATCTTTTTTACAATGATTTATAGGCACTGGAGCAGGACAGGGGAGTCAGGGAAAAAAGCAATTAACGAATAAAGGAAAAAGTACCAATACTGAAGGGGGAAAAAATCTTCTGAAAGCTAAAGAAGAGAGAATAATTGATGGTTCCATTTTAGCTTAATGTTATTTCTGGATCTCTTTTATAATGTGTTATTTACTGCATAGTTTATAGTTGACAGAAAATAAACAGCATTTGCAGTATAATGTCTTTAGCTCTGCGATGCACTTGCTCATCCTACTTGCTTGTCAAGTTAGAACTTCAACCAACATCCGTCAATGTCTCCTCTGATGGAGTCTGTTTTTAATAAGCCCAGCACTATAATTACCTTATTGCAAAGTTAAGGCCAAATGACACTTATGATGAAGGTTTCATGGCTAAACAGTAAAGGCAGTGAAGCATATGCATACCAACTGTCAGACAGGAAATAGCTGTTCGAGGATTTGTTTATTGCTTGACGAGGGTCACTTCATTTGTACTTGGAAACTTTGCCACAGTTACAACAGGTAGGAGAGAAGGAAAAAGGATAAATAACATAGAGAATAACTTAGATACCATTATTAATAGATTTTTGAAAAGATTAATTACTGAGCATCTTTACTAGGTATTTCTACAAATATTTTCTAACTTAAGACTCCCTAATAATCCAAAGAGTTAAAATATTGCATAAATTTCATAGATGGGGAAACTGAGGCCCCAAGAGTTTTTAAATTACGTGCTTGAAGCCACCTAGCTGGTAAGTGACAAAACTAGACCATGAACCCAGTCTAGATTATTCAAAGTCCAATGTGGTTTATCCCTTATGTTACAGATGCTATAAGGGAAAGTATTTGGGCAAGCATGGTCTCCATTGTGGTCTGGAGGGTGGTTTAGACATGTCCACATATTGAATTTCTAAAAGTAGGAAGGCAGAGAAGCACTGAGATAAATGATTATCCTTTGTATTTCACAAGAAAGATCCATCTCTATTTTACATTGTTTTGAAGTTTTACATTTTTGTGACAGTCACAATCAACTATGACTTGATATGTCAGGAAACATCAAATTGCACATCATAGCATCTTTCACCACAAAAGCTCTGGAAATAAATGGAGCCTTGCTCGCATCTTAATATGTGTGGATGACGATGACAGAATGGCACCATGTCTGAAAGGTTAGGTCCATCATTTTCATTTAACAGATGATACAAAATGAATCATTATGTCATTTAGGTCATTCCAAGCCACCAGGCTACTATATCTGGGATACTTTTTCTCCATCTAATATCACAAGGCAGAAATATGGGGCTTCTTGTCTGCTCTTCTTTTGAGGTATTTCTGGGCAATGGTAATAGCATCAAATTCTTTTTCCAGTTCACATAAGCATTCATGTTGCATGAACCTCAAGAATCTTGGCTGGCACAGCTTGGAAGAGGAGTACCCTACTTCTCAATGGAGTGCTTAACCTTGATGGCATCAGACCTGAAGTTAATTTACTAAGTGAATAGGGTATTTTGATTCTCATGACTAAGCTCTACCAGGACAGGATTTTAAAGTAATAAATTGATGCAAAGTAAAAATAACTTTTAAATGTTTAATTCATAGTCATAGAGTTATAAAATCAGTGTTAAAGAGAGTTGTATTTTAGGTTATGGGAGTTAACATTCAACTATTGCATGCTACACTGGCAAGGATGGAAACTGTTGAAGTTGAACTATTGGCTCTTGGGTGGCATCTGTGAATAATGCCTGGAAATGTCCTCAATTGAGTTATCAAGTACCATGGAACACACAAAGGGCAATTAGGAAATCAACTAACAAGTGGGTTGCTTGAAAGCTAGTGTCCTTCCCCTCTAGGCATAATACTTATTGTCCTCCACTGCTCCTCCTCTTCTTAGTCTGTTTCTCTGAAGATTGGGTGGTAGCAAGGGCTGGGAACAGAGTGATCAATGAAGATCACAGGGCTGATTTGACTTCTTCCTATTAAGCCATGGATGGGGTGTCTGGCCCTCAATTTTCTACAGCTTTCTTTAGAAGGTGGAGTATTTGATGTCTTTGTCATCAGCTTTGTCTGCATGCCACCATTTCTGAGGCAATAGGTTAAGTTTTCCCTCAACATTTGGTTATATTCACATGTCCTACTTAGAAACTCTGAGATTTCCTGTAATTTCTGCTAAGAGTACTAATACAGTATCAACAATTTGCAGGCCTGGTAGCTTTATATATTCCATTACTTCCTCTAGTCACGTATGACCCTTTGTGATTTTAACCTTGCTCCCATCTAGACTGAACATGTAACTGATGTGAATAAGATCAATTTAGTTTAGAAGGAGAAACCTTAGCAAGGAGATCATTGGGATGCATTCTGCCCAGTGTCAGAGGGAGAGTGGATTTACTTCTGTTGTGTCCAGCCATTACATGAATTTAAAAATCATCATATAGTTTCATGTGTCGTTTCTAATATCCACACCAGGTACAACAGTAAAACAACAACAAAATGACATTTATGCAAACATATTACATGGAACAATCTATGTAACTATACCAAAGACTAAAGATGGGCAGAATAAGGAAAAGCTGTTGTGAATTTGGATTGGTTGGGAGACGCTTCTTGGAAGAGTTCAGTTAAATGACTTAGGTGCAGAGTGGCAGAGCAGGCTGGATGTGCTTGGCATGGGTTGGAGGTAGGGATAGGTAATGCATGAGCAAAACAGTGGGACTGCATGGGCCCTCTCTTATAATGCTCTACAGTTTTAAAACTGTGGTAGTAATGAGTCTATAATTATGATTAAAAATTAAGATTATGGAGGCCATATTACCTCCACATTAACACAGTTACCTAAAATTTATTGACACCATTTTTAGTGTCATATTGAAGAAGAGTTCTCAAAGTGTACTCTTGGATACAACTACATCAGGGGTACTTGAAAAAAATGCATTATTTCTGGCCATCTTCCAGACTTTTTGGACCTGAATCTCTGAGGGTGAGCCCAGGAATCTGAATTTTAAATAATCTCTCTAGGGAATTCTTATATTCACTAAAGTTTGAGTATTACTGGCACAAAATAAGCTGAAAGCCTGAACACACTTGTGTTAAAAATGACTTGGGAAATATTAGATAATAGAAGCCCTGTTGTGTGAGTGCTGAGGGTTGCTAAGGAATGGTTTTTTTTGCATCTAAGAGTTGTCACGAAGGTATCAATTGGTTTCTTCAGGCAGAGCCCCATGAGATGGAGTCTTTGTGGTTTTGGGGCCTAAACCTCAACTTTGCATCTGTGGAAATTAAATTGGATGCATTTGCCTACAGGGACTCTGACTCATGCTAATAAATTCAGGAGAGACTTACTGATAAACTGTATTACTCCTTCATTAATTTGTGGTAGAAGTTATGCCTGACTCAAGGACCAAGACCACATTAGTGGCCTCCCAGGAGTGACTAAATGAATGAGGAGTTATCAAACTGGTTTGTAATGGTCTGTGTATTAGTCTACTTCTCTTACTAGACTGAATTCACTTTAAGCCTTTTATTCCTGGTATCTTCCTCATTCAAGGTACTGCAGTGCCTGCCAGAGTCAACGTTTAACAGAGAACTGTTGAATGAATGAACGAATGATTCTAAACCAAGGAGATCAAATGATTGGAGACATATTTACCTTGATCTCAGCCAGTAGGAAGGCTCTTGTTCACACCAGGAATGTTTCTATTAAAAGAGTACCCTCTGTCTTATGCATCTGTGAAACTGTGACAGATTCTTACCTCAAGATCTTTTTCTCTTCTCTGTGTAGACCCCTGCTCTATGTGTGACATAGCTGTGTCTCACATTGTCAAGGTAAAGTCCAAGTGAGCAGATAACCCCTCATTGATTTGTTTCATAAGTTACCTTTTAGCTGTTTGCCTGATGTCAACCATGTCACCTTACTAAATTTGAGAAATATTAAAATCTAATTTAAATAAACTTGCTTCTGGGGGTGGGTGGCTTTTTAAAAAATCACTTCAGAGCATAAAAAACTTTCTGGCCTTGCTTTCATATTCTGGGACATTTCTTATTTACTGTCTCTATATTCAGTTGCAGCAGATTGTCTCTTGTGTTTTTGAAGAAAAATTATTCTTTAATAAGACTGACTAATGGTGGGTGCATAGGGACAATGCTTACAGGTACTTTACAGGTAGGTCAGTAGGTGACAATAATGAGTAGTGAGATTGAATCAGTAATGAAAAAAACCTCCCAAAAAAACTCCCCCAAAACCCAGGATCAGATGGATTCACAGTGGAATTCTACCAGACATTCAAAGAACTGATACCAATTCTACTGAAACTGTTCCAAAAGATCAAGAAGTAGGGAGTCCTCCCCAATACATTCTATGAAGCCAATATACCCTGATACCAAAGCCATGAAAGGTCACAACAAAAAAGAAAACTATAGAACAATATTGCTGATGAAAAGAGATGCAAAAATCCTTAACAAAATACTAGCAAACAGAATCCAACAGCACATCAAAAAGATAATTGATCATGATCAAGTGGGTTTCATCTCAGGCATGCAAGAATGTTTCAACATACGTAAGTCAATAATTGTGATTCAACACATAAAAAGAATTAAAAACAAAAACCATATGATCATTTCAATAGATGCAGAAAAAGCATTCAGTAATATCCAGCATCCCATCATGATAAAAACCCTCAATAAACTGGGCATAGAAGGAACATACCTCAAATTAATAAAAGCCATATGTGACAAACCCACAGCCAACATCATACTGAATGGGGAAAAGTTGAAAGCACTCCTACTCAGAACTGGAATAATACAAGGGTGCCCACTGACCTCACTTCTATTCAACATAGGGCTGGAAGTCCTAGCCAGAGCAATCAGGCAAAAGAAGGAAATCAATGGCATCCAAATGGGAAAAGAGGAGGTCAAACTATAGCTCTTTGCTGATGATATGATCTTATATCTAGAAAGCCCCAAAGATTCCTCCAAGAGACTCCTGGAATTGATCAGTAGCATTCCTATACACTAATAACAGTCAAGCTGAGACTCAAATCAAAGACTCAATACTCTCACAATAGATATAGAGAAAATAAAATACCTAGGAATATATTTAACCAAGGAGGTAAAAGATTTCTACAAAGAAAACTATGAATCACTGACGAAAGAAATTGAAGATGATGTAAACAAATGGAAAAACATACTATGCTCATGGATCAGCAGAATCAACATTGTTAAAATGACTATACTACTCAAAGCGATTTACAGATTCAATACAATCCCCATCAAAATATCAACATCATTTTTTGCAGATCTAGAAAAAATAATACTATGCTTTGTTTGGAACCATAAAAGAGCCTGAATAGCCAAAGCAACCTGAAGCAAAAGGAACAAATCTGGAGGCATCTCTTTACCAGACTTTAACCTATACTACAAGGCTATAGTAAACAAAACAGCATGGTACTGGCACAAAAATAGAGATAGAGACCAATGGAACAGAACAGAGATCCCAGATATAAAACTATACACATATAGCTTTCTGATCTTTGACAAAGTAGACAGCAATATACACTGGGGAAAAGAATCCTCATTCAGTAAATGGTGCAGGGAAAATTGGATAGAGACAGATAGAAGATTGAAACAGGATCGATATCTCTCACCACTCACCAAAATTAATTAGGATGGATTACAGACTTAAATCTAAGACGTGAAACCATAACAATTCTAGAAGAAAAAGTTGGAAAAACTCTTCTAGGTATCTGCCTAGGCAAAGAATTCATAAAGAAGACCTCAAGGGCAATCACAGCAACAATAAAAATAAATAAATGGGATTTGATTTTTAAAAGATGTTTAATTTTGATCAACTCAGTGGTGATTTCCCCCTTTTTAAAAGTTTTTCTGTATTTTCAAAATTTTTTATAATGAGCTAATATTTTGTACCAAAATATGAATCAAATTATATTAAAAGTTTAAATATTAAATATTAAAATTTAAATATTAAAATAAATATAATTTATGGCACCAAATGTAGCTTCTAGCTTTCTTTCATCTGCACCCTGCCTTCACTTCTGTGGAAGAACTATGGGTAGTATAATGTCAGATTCTAAAATAATAAATTCTTTATAAAATGTTCTTTTTGAAAAGGTACCTAAAGGTGGATAGTTTGTATAACTGTTGAATGCCTCAGATATTTGCCCTGTTGGAAACTTCCTGCACCCCAGTTAAAGACATGAACCAATGAGACATCCTACACAATTAACTGCTCAACACAATTAGTCTAAAGAAGTGAGTCAGTCATCAGTCAAATCCTGGGACACTAAAACCTTCCAGTGGGCAGGAGCACTGCAGAATCTGGGAACTGCATCCCACTTTTCTAAGCTTGAGTGCCTGCAGGTCATTATAGATATCAGAGCTACAGCTACACTTACAGGCAGCAACTTTGGGAACAGGCTTTTCTAGAGAAAGGAGATTTTTTTCTCCAAAATCAGATTTAGTACAAACTGTAAGAGCATAGCTCCAAATCCTTTGGAAATCTTGACTCCATTCCTGGGAAGTGTTTAAAATTTTTCAATTTAGGCATGGTGCACTCTATAGACCCCATTCTTCTCGGGGGGGGAGGACATTTGGTGTCTCTGGTGTTTTGAAGATAATCAGGACCCAGCACTCTCAGGTGAAATGCCTTCAGAAGG
The DNA here is from genome assembly GCA_963575035.1 of Avahi laniger. Classification (NCBI taxonomy): domain Eukaryota; kingdom Metazoa; phylum Chordata; class Mammalia; order Primates; family Indriidae; genus Avahi; species Avahi laniger. The sequence goes on from CAUYSK010020504.1 coordinate 18,280, forward strand.
AAACTGAAGTCTATTAAAAATTAGATCAGAAAGCAATATATATTTGACATTCTAGAAAGTAACATTAGATGTTGAGTCCAACAGCATGAGGCGATTTCTCCAACTGGCACTGAAGAGGCTTAACAATGCTTGTCTCTCTTTGGTAGAAGTGAAATAGAACACTAATTGAGTATCATCCAGACAAGAAAAGTCAATTGGACTTCTGTCTCTAGCGGACCTTGAGGTCACAATCACACTTTGGGCTTCTGGAGGGGTGCCACCTCCAGGTAGCAACAGGCCATTGGGGCTTTCCTGAGCAAGGGTCTTCAGTCAGCACAAGGTCAAACTTAAGGGGAGTTGTAAGTAGGAAGGACTGTGCTGACCTGTCTAGAACACTGATTAATTAATAACAAGAATTGGTAAAAGTATAATTTTGGTAAACTGTAAGTTTTTACTAGAAAAAAATATTAACTTTTTTCTTAAGAAATTTTGGAACTGAATGAAAAATTAAATATTCTTAATTGTTAAGCAGTCAGCCCTGTAGTATAAAACTGCCAAGTATCCCCTACCAAAAAGGAGAGCAAGGAGATAAAAGGAAAATGATAGCTGGACAAAGGACTACACTGTCATGAATTACACGTGAAAAAGGGAACACTGAGTAGCCCTGCAGGACCCACACAGAGCAACCGGCGAATAGCAGTGATGGAACCTGGTACTCAGCAAAATGCATGCTAAGCTCTTCTGCTTTGCGATGTCTGAAACAAGTTTGGGTGAGGTGTGCGCTCTCTCATTCCTGGGGCAAATTGTCCTGGTGACAGAAAGCTCCAGTACTCATGCACAGGACATTCTGTGATAGTAATAATAACACTTACTCACGTTTACATTTATATGTCTGGTCTTTTCTCAATCTGTTTCTCAGAAAGAAAACTCAAATACCGGACTGTCTGGTTTAAAACCAGACACATGGCAACTCTATTTACTAAAACTTTATTGCCAAGCACTGTATTATTTGCTTTGCACACATTGTGTCTTGTTCAGTCCTTGCGGTGGTTCTGTGAGTTAAGCATGGTTCCTATTCTATAGGTGAGGAAGCCAAAGCTCAGAGAGGGTAAGTAATTTGCTTGCAGTCACCTGGCTGGTTATTGGATAAGGTAGTGTGACCCTGGAATGTTTGATCTCACATTTCTCTATTTTCCTTTGATATGATTTTCCTTTGAAATGATTCAGGATTTCCTGAAATCTATCATCAATCTTTTCCTTGGTTGATCTCTGGATATGGAACACTTCAAAACATAAGCCTTGAGATCTCAGAAAGCATGATGTCTATGAGGTATTGGAAAAAAGATTTGAAGAGTATCATCAATAATCAACTGTTTGTAAATTTGAATGAGGGCAGATTTTGCACACATACTCACACACACACACACAAAATTTCCCCCAAAAAGACCTTGAAAAACTAAAAGAATTAAAGGCTTTAATGGTGAATGGTTTTTCTGTAGGTTGGTCCAAAGCAGGGTCTCATCTTATTAAGTATCAGAACCTTTCCAATTGGGATCACCCGCTGGCTACTGGATCTCTAGTTTGATTACATTTTCAGGCTCTATTATTTTTCCCTTAAAACTTTCAAATGATTTTGTACAATGAATGGAGCCAAATGGAAAGACATGGGTGCTCTTTCATCTTCCTAAGCAATGCCCAGGGAAATGGCAAGGCAGTTTTCCAACTACAGGTTCTTCTAATGGTGTGAATCCTTTAGGCTATGATTCCTAGAGGTGTGAACCAATTTCTTCCCAAGAGACTTTTCACTGTCCCTTCCACTGATAAGTTGGAGCTTCCTGTGAAGGCAGCATTTCACAACAAAACTTCAACAACTATCAGCTGTAGTACTGATACAAACTTGAGGAATGTATTTTGGTTTCAGTCCTGGGCAACAAAAAGGACTTCTGAAATAATGTTGTTAAAAGGGTATCTTTATCCATTTTAAAGTTGTCTTATGGTTGCACAAATGACCATTTATATTTTCAACTTAGCCAGAGGCATTTTTTCTTGACCTCCTAAAAATGATACAACCCTTGGATTTTACTGTCATGGTGCCAGGTGGTGGGAACTCTTCCTCAACTTCACTTTAATAGGTGTGAAGAGTGCGTGACCTGTCCTCCTTTAGAATTTGCACTCTGGACTGTTGAATTAGTAAGCAGAGCACTGATAAAACCCTTGGCAGCATGTGCAGAGTTGGTTTATCTGTGATGATGTATAAGCTTTCTGGAGTGAGTATTTTCTTTTGTTAAGAGGCAGGCAGCCCATCTATTAGAAGCTACCCCTAGTTTCTGAAGTACACAGAGCTAGACTAGGGCATTTTATCAGGCAATTAGAAATGGGATATTCAGATCAGTCAACAGGCTCAGAGATCCCCCAAATTGTTGGGTTGAGAAAGGGTGTATACTACAACCTTTTCAAATCATGAACCTAAAAAGAAAAAGAGAGAGAGAAAAGGTGTAGTTCTAGGTAGTGTAATACTCTCATCAGCTTGTAGATTCTTTTTATGAAATTTAAGTTCCTTAACAATAATTGATAGGGCAGATAATAAGCACTTTTGCAAACAATCTGATGTGTTATCAAATGCCCTCATTTTAAATGAAGCAAGAATAGTGAAAGGCTTTAGAAGAACACATGTTGTGCCTCACAGATGTTCAGGGACACAGCTGGAATGTGTTTAGGGTAACTTTATCTTATATGCTTCAAAAAACTAGAAGCCTCTCAGCATATGTAAATAGTAAGGACGCTTTTATTCTCAAGGAATAGAAACCCATCTCAAATAAGCAAAAGCAACAGAGGAAACTTGCTGGGTCGTAGATTTCAGCAAGCGGGAGGCTGAGGCTGTCTTTGTGGAGTACAATGACCCGAATGGTGGTGTCAACTTGTCCTCTCCCCTTTACTTAACTTTCTCTCTCTCTCACTTTCTATTAGCCTATTATTTTTCTTCTTCAACCCAAGGGCTTCCTTCCTTCATGTAGACAGCTTCAGGATTACATAATCTGGTTTAATAATCCCATGAATGACTAAAAAGAGCTTGTTTCTCTTAGAATCTTAGATAAAATCCAAAAGAAGGACTCTAGTTCATCCTGGAGTGTCAGATGCTCATCACAAGCCCACTATTTCAGCAAATGTTTAAGACACTGGCTCGGGCAGTATGATGAAATCAAAAAAGGACCCGTAAAGTTTCTTGATCTCCTACAAATTGTAGAAGGTTTAGGATATTAACCAATATTTTGTAATTTGAGGCAGCATGTGCTATTGAGAAAAGAGACATCTAAAATGATGATGGAAATCAGACAGGTCAGCTGTATACGACCTGGGCTTTTTTATGAAGAAAAGTATTTTGCCCGTTTTTTGAAAAATATATTTGATTTCAGTAATAGGAAATCAGGGACAGGGGAGAGTCATTCCAGGAAGAAGACATAGTAGGAAGATTGTCCAAGAAGCAGGAAAAAGCAAGAGTTAGGGGATTGATTTGAATAAAATATAAGTTTCATAAAGGAAGAATTCTGAGCTAAAGCTGGGAAGAAATGTTGGTATCAGACCATAGGGTGCTTTAGAGTTTTCAATTTCAACTTAAGTTGTTTCCACTTTTTTTGGAAGGCTTCGTAGAGCCAGTGAAGATTTTAGAGCAAGCAGAGACAGGATCCAATTATTCACCTGAGAGTTTTAAATTGCAGTTGTAGCAGGGAAGGACTGGATAGGGAATCTGCTTAACCGCAATTTCAAGAAATGCAGCCTAACCGTAGGTGCGAGGAGGACAGCAGGGCACCCTGCACGTGCGCACATAAGGGTAGGTTGCTGTTTCTAAAGTAAAGCTCTCAGTCTCTTACACAGGATTTCGGGTGGTGGTTGTAAACTGTCAGCCAAGATCAGGTTTTATTTGTATCACATGGTCCTGCCTTCCCTTCTAGATTCAGATCCACATCTTTAACCAGCACCGGACATTTCTCCATATGTCCCACCGCCACCTCACACTCAGCACCTCCCCTCCCCTCATCTTTTTGTGGGAAGCCTCATTTTCTTAGCAATTCAGGCATGGCCGTTCCTAGGAATAGATAACAGCTTGAGCAAATAGCAATGATCTCCTAGAGCCCCAGCATTTTTATGTGCATAAAAATCAACTTAAAATGAACACGGAGGACAAAGTGGGATGGGAGAGGAAGCACACAAAAGTCGTCTGCAGCCACAGGGCCTGGGTGCAAAGGGCCAGGGGCAGCAGAGCAGCCTGCCCTCTGTGCAGGCCACGTGGGCTGCGGGGAGTGAGATGAAAGTCTCGATGCAGACAGACCAGCAGACAGGAGCCCTGGACCTTTTGAGCAGTGGTTGGGTGGAGACTCTCCCTTCACCTCTGGTAGCCGAGTCTTAGAGACATGTCCACACATAAGCCCCACCTTGTAACTCAGAAGCCCCCACAAGGCCTCATTTGGGTCCATGTGTACTAATTTGAAAACAGGTCAATGGCTGTAGCCAGACCCCAAAATAAAAATGACTTAAATCAGATAAAGCTTTATTTTTCTTGGCTAACAATAGGAACATAAGCAGCCCAGGGGTGATAGTACTAATCACAGAATCAACGATGTAAGGTCCTAAACACACAGGAGTCTCTATCTCATGGTCCCATCATGTCCACAATCCCACCAGCAGGAAGAAGAGAGGCTCTGTGAGGGCACAATCTGAAAGTTACACACCTCACTTCCACTCACATCCCAATGGCCACACATTAGCCAAATGCTGCACACAGCCAGAAGTGCTTGAGCCATGTGCTCAGCTAATAATAACAGCTGATACAGACATAGTGCTTCCTGAGAACCATACACTATTCTAGGAGCTTTACACACATTGACTTACAGCAACCCTAAGAGGTAAGTGCTATTATTATTCTCATTTTTCAGATATGCTAGCTGAGGCACAGAGAGGTTGGGTAACTCACCCAAGGTCATCAGATAGTAATTGATGATGGCAAAATTCGAACCCTCACAGGCTGATTCCAAAATTTGTGATCTTAACCATTCTGCAATGTTGCCTTTAAAATTCAGGGTTTGGCTCCTAAAGGACAAAGGGAAAAATGAAAATTGTGGGACAATCAGGTATCCCTGCCAGGGCACCGCAGCATCCGTATTTGTCGCATGCAGTTTCAAGCTTGGGGATCCTCTCGCCCATCACTCTATACTTCCTAGTTTTCCAGCACATTGCCATTCACAGCAGCCTACGGCCCCTGCCTCCGTCCCTGCAGAAATGACTGATATGATAACTTGTGCTCTAATCTTGTTTCCAGCTTTTCTGTATTCCAGCCTCTGTGTGTCCTGGCAAAGGATTCTTCCCCAAAAGCCACTGTTATCATGCCATGCCCCTCTTTGGAAACCAGCAGAGGATAAACACTACTTAAGTGGATCATCTTCCTTCTTCTAAGCCCGGCCTTCAAGGTCCTTCACAATTTGATTTCAAACATACATTTCAAACTTTCCAAACTTGCGAATCCCTCCTCAGAGCCCAATAAATCTTCTCTACACATGTCAGATTGGTCTAATTTTGTCATGTGTATTCCTGACACTCAGCTATCTCAATAGAAAAGGAAGAATCATCTATATATAGACACAGAAATTTTGCTGCAGTCATTTGACCACTGAGAATGGCTGTGCCTTCCTCCTGTTGGGCTTCTTGCTCCTTCAGGATTGCCTGAAGTCTACCCATTTCAGCTTGGTTCAATCTTCCCAATGGCTAACTCAGAGTTCTGCACCATGTGCACCGAATGAATATATGCTCAGTGGCTCACCTTCCAACACACAGAGCCCACTCCTCCCTCTGCCCTCATTGCTTTTCCCTCCACCTGGCCTTGCATCTCGTGGAGACAGAGGCCAAGTTTTGTCCTTTAGGGATTCCCCACTGCATTGAGATACTCAATATACTTTGTCAATTGGCTGGTGGTTGGTCCTAAGTGGCTTGTTTAGTCATCCTTGGGAATCCCTACAAGCAAGATAACTTGATAAACAAGTTTCCAGCTAGTTTTCTATGATAAGCAAAAATGTCACAACAGCCTGCACGATTGTCTCATGTTAATTGTAAGAAAAATAAGAATATGGCATCTTTTCCTCTGCCCTAGATGTGTATTGTCCACCTTAGATCAGTTAGAAAATGCAGATAGAGATTTAGAAAGCTATTTGATCCTCAAATGGATCCTGCATTTTATATAGCCAGAAGTATTAAAGAGCTCCCCAACTATTTGTAAATATTTTTGAGCTAAAGTTGAACTCTAGCCATCTCTTCTTGAATATCAGCTTTAAGATACAGGAAAGGAAGCCAATAGACGTTAACGAAAGAGCTTTATATCAGAAAGGACGGGATTATGCGCTTCTGAAATGAAGGAGGAGGAATGTCCTTTTTAAAGGAGGTACCTTTCAGAATCCTTGTTTGTGCTCTTGGCTCCAGAGTAAGAGGGAAGAGGTGGTGACAAGAATATATTTTAAAGCCAGGGCGTTGTAAGCTTGTCTTAGACTTCTGAGCTTTCAGAATGTTTGTTCAGGAGGTGGTTTCCAAGGTTTTACAACTTTACTAAAAACATTTGGTCTCCTCTTTAGATCTATTCAGCTGATATCATTTTTAGTGACTTCCGAGGCAGCATTGTTGCTGAGAATTGATACAAGCAATGAATCTTTACTATCGCCCATCAAAACTGGACTTTTGTATCTCACATTTTACTTTGACTATCTTTTGTCTCTCTTATAAATTTCTTGGAAACCAGCTTTGTCTTGTCAATTGAATCACAAAGATGGAATTTATATAATCACTGCCTTGTCACAGTACAACTGATTTGCATCTTCTGGCTAAATGCAAATTGTCCATCCTAAATTAAGTTCAACAAGTTTGCCTCTCTTTAAAGAAACTGCACTAAAGTGACTTGTAGACATGACTGTTTGTTTAGCTTGGCTTCTCTCTTTGATCTCATGTTAACATACCTAAATGGCAGGTAATGATTGATAATAGAGTATTGTAAAGTTCAGGTAATAAATACTGCTTAACTCATAATAATGCTGAATAATGTACTTTTTATGACTTGGTTTGATGGAAAATTTCCTTGTCAGCTTGGTCTAATTGTCCAAACAAAACCACCCATTACTTGAAGAAATACATGTCCATCCTAGACACATTAATTAGGGTCATGGCTGGGCTGCACAATGGAATATAGTAACACTTTAGTTATCTTTAAATGTAATCTTTGGACAATCTTACTAATGCTAAACTCAGGTTTAATGAGAAACTTTTGTTTACACTTGCCCTTTGAGGCTGATGGGCCTAGGTTGAAATCTATGGTGATGGCTCTAGGCACATGTATACACACCAGGGTCTTTTCTTTGAGGTTTCCAGAGGTCTTTAATTCTAGTGGTTTGAACATCAAAAATCACAACAGGAAGTTATCTTTATCTTGGCACAGGGAGTGGGGAGATTTGTATGAAAAGAAAAGAAATATCTTTTTAATTTTTATTACTGGATATTTGAAGACAGTAAATATCAAATGGCATTGAGATTACAGCAAAAAGGAAATTTCTTGTCTTGGCATCGACAAGCTCTGGCACTATACATCAAAGTATTTAGCTAAGTCCCACTTGCCCAAATGTGGTATTTCTGTGATGCTTCACTATTTTCGAAGTCCCAGCAATATTCCAGAGAATACCATACAATAGAAATCCAGTGATCCCATTTAAAATAGCACCAAAAAAGAAAATACTTAAGAATAAATTTAATCAAGAAGGTGAAATATCTATACACTGAAAACTAAAACACTGATGAAAGAAATTAAAGAAATGGAAAGATACCCCATGTTCATTAATTGGAAGAATTAATATCATTAAAATGTCCATGCTACCCAAAGCAATCTACAAATTCAATGCAATCTTTATCAAAATTCTAGTGATATTTTTCATAGAAATAGAAAAACAATGCTAAATTTCTATGGAACCACAAAAGATCTCAAATAGCCAAAGAAATCTTGAGCAAAAGGAATAAAGCTGTAGACATCACCTATCTGATCTCAAAATTTGCTATAAAGCTATTCTGATCAAAACAGCATGGTACTGGAACAAAAACAGACATATAGACCAATGGAACAGAATAGACTCCGAAATAAATCCGCACATCTACAGCCAACTGATCTTCATCAAAGGTGCCAAGAACACACAAAGGAGAAAGGACAGTCTCTTCAATAAATAATGAGAAAATTGATCTTCACATACAAAAGGATAAAATTGGACTCTTATCTTACCCCATATATAAAAATTAATTCAAAATGGATTAAAGACATAAACATAAAACCTGAAACTGTAAAACTACTAGAAGAAAACAGAGGGGAAAAGCTCCATGACATTGATCTGGGCAAGGATTTTTTTCAGATAAGACATCAAAAGCACAGGCAACAAAAGCAAAAATAGACAAATGGGATTGCATCAAACTAAAAAGCTTCTGTACAGCGAAGGAAACAATCGACAGAGTGAAGAGACAACTTACAGAATGGGAGAAAATATTTGCAAATCATACATCTGTTAAGGGGTTAATATTCAAAATGTATGTGGAACTCACCTCAATAGCAAGAAAACAAATAACCCAATTAAAAAATGAGCAAAGGATCTGAATAGACATTCCTCCAAAGAAGACGTACAAATGGCCAGAAAAGTGTATGAAAAAATGTTCATCACTAATCACTGGGGAAACACAAATTAAAACAATGACGAGACATCATGTCACCCCTATTAAAACTGCTCTTATCAAAAAGATGAAAGGTAAATTTTGGCAAGGATGTGGAGAAAAGGGGACCCTTGCATACTGTTGCTGGGAATGTAAATTAGTACATCCATTAAGGAAAACAGTGTGGAGATTCCCCCAAAACTTGAAAACAGAAGTACTACATGATCTAGCAATTCCACTTCTGGGTATATATCCAAAGGAAATGAAATCAGTATGTTGGAGAGACATCTGGACTCCCATGTTCATTGCAGCATTATTCACAATAGCCCAGATATGAAAACAACATGAATGTCCATCGATAGATGACTGAATAAAGAAATTGTGGTATATATGCACAATGGAATACTATTCAGCTTTCAAAAAGAAGAAAATCCTGCCATTTGCAGTAACATGGATGAAACTGGAGGACACTATGCTGGGTGAAATAAGCCGGGCACAGAAAGCCAAACATTGCATGATCACATTTATATGTGGAATCTAAAAGTCAAACTCCTCGATGTAGAGAGTAGAGGGTGGTTAACAGGATCTACAGGGGGAGTGGTTGGAAAGATGTTGGTCAAAGGGTACAAAGTTTCAGTTAGACAAGAGAAATAAGTTTTGGAGCTCTATTGTACAACATGGTGACTATAGTTAATAATAATGTCCTGTATACTTGAAAATTACTAAAAGTAGATTTTAAATGTTCTCACCACAAGAAAAAAGGGTATGTGAGGTGCTGAATATATTAATTAGCTTGATTTAATCATTCTACAATGTGTGTATATGTATCAAAATCATGTTGTACTGTACCCCATAAATATATACAATAAAAAAGAAAATGGAAAATAAAATAAAAGAGCTATTTATCCCAGTTTGGAAGGGAAAAACTCAGGAGATGACCACATGGGCTTTTAACAAAATGACCAAAGTAAAATTCAGGATTTGACTTCAGGACTTATTCATAATGAATCCAAAAATAGGTCTTTGAAAAGGGGTACTTGATTTTAAAGTTTGGAAATGACTGCATTCATGCTTCCCAAGAGTGACTGTTACAATACTTAATTCAGAGGCTGGTTCCTTGCATATTGTAGAAAATGCTTAATTTTGCAGAGTGGAGCCAAATTGCCTTCTCATTGAAGATAGTTTTATATCTTATTTAATACCCAAATTTCTAAGGAAACCCACAACAAGCAACACACAATGGGAAAAATTTCCTTCATAAAGAATGGAAAAATTTCCTTCACGCTTTGTTGTAATCATATCATTTTCTTCCCAACAAATCTCTGTAGATGACTTGTTCTTAGCTATTATACATTTATGGTTTTCACTGTCATTAGGTAGCCAAATGGCTCATTTTGATGAATAATATTATCCATTTCACACACACACTACTTGCTTTCTATCTTGAGTCTTATATATTTTTTAAAAAATAGAATATTTCTCATTGGCTTTAGAACAAAATCAGTTTCTCCTTAACAATTTTTCCCTTACATTCCTATGATTCATTTTTTTAAGTTCTTGGAAGACTACAAAATAAAAAATATCATTTTTTTAGAAATTTGGTTTACAGATTTTTACAAATATTGGTATCTTCATGAGAATGATTTGTTTGCTTTTTCCATTAAAAATATGAGTACTGTTTTCAATGTTAAACATTCAAATATTATACATGCCTAAAACTCTTTTAGCAGTTAACACACCATGGACTTCAGAAAATAGCCGAATCTGAAAACTGCATGCACCAAACAATAGGTGCATTACAAATGTCACTGCCAATCAATTGCTTTCTCTTTCCTGATTGATGTATGTGGATGTTTGGTGAGGCTCACCAAGTGTCATTTGTCCCATAAGTTTTTAAGTCAAATTAATGCAACATGAATGGTCACTAGACCACTATATACTTGGATTAAATTTATCTTTTCTAATTTTTTATTCACTTAAATAACAATTAAGTCTTTGAAATCCTTATTTGTACATATAATCTATTGAAAAAGGAATCCATTTCAGCTATATATTAATAATCTTAAATACACATATTTAAACAACCTAGAGACAATGCAGGCGTTTTTAACCCTGGCTGCATAGCATAGCATCACCAGGGAAGCTATTTTTAAAATATTGATAGCCCAGGTCTACCACCCCGCCAAATTAAATAAGAATCTTGGATTTAGGGCTTTGACTTTGTATAGGTATTTTTCAACACCTCTCCAGGTAGTTCCAACATGTAGATCTAGGGTTAGAAACCCAGATTGCGTGCAATGTTTCTAACATCACCATCTGAGAAAAAACCCTGTGCAGTGTTACCTGGTTAAATGCACCTTCCCAAGCCCCACCCAGATTTACTGAAATTGAATTGCTTAACAGGAACCTGGACTTTGCATTTCATTGTGAACTTTGTAGGCACACTAGAGTCTAAGATTTGCTACTCTTCTCCATCTGCTTCGTTTTCACGTAAACTGATCTTATATAGAGGATGTTAATTAACTCTTTTAATCCTCACAACATTTTACAATGGGTACTAAGATTGCCATTATACAGGTGAGAAAACTGAGGTAAGTTGCCCAAGGTCCCATTGCTCCACTGTGGATGGGACAGGCAAATCCTCTTGCAAGACAACGCTCGATCACATGTTGCACAAACAACACTGCTCAAACTACAGAAGCTGGACTTGTAAACTCTCTGCCATCCACCGTATCCTCTAGACCTTGTGCCAACTGACTACGACTCCTTCCAGGCTTTGGACCACTTCTTGCAAGGAAAAATGTTCAATTCTCACCAACTGTGGAAAAGGCCTTTCGCAATTTCATCACCCCTGGCTCTCTAGGCTTCTTCACTGTTGGCATAAACCAGCTATTGTTAAGATGGCAAAACTGTCGATAGTTTAGGAATATACTTTGATTAATTGTACTGATTCTTGCTTTACATATAATAAACTATCCTTTTGATTTGAAATCAGACTTTTCGTGTTTAATGACCTAATATAGTTGACCTTCTATAGACATTCTCACTGTATTATTAGGAAGGAAAAAGGGGTGTGAAGGAAAGAAATAAGCTCAGAAGCTCAGAAAACAGCTGATGGATGAGTGGAACACAAGACACAGGGGACCAAAGTCAGTGAACTTCAAAAGAAAGCCTTTCTGCGGATGCATTAGTTAGGATTACATGCAGATGTGAGTGACAAAGAACCCACGATAACAGTGGTTTAGATGAAATTGAATTTTATTTCCGTCTCATGTGGAAGTGTGGGTAGGTGGTCTGGGGCTGACATGGTGTTCCCCACACCTTATATCTTTTCTATGAGAGGCATATTGATCACTCCATACTTCAAAATGCTAATGTCTGCATTCTGGGCAATAGGATGGAGAAATGAGTTTTTAAAAAGAGAGGGGGAAAGAAAGAGAAACAGAGGGCACGTGTGTGCTGTCCTTTCATGAAGGTTTCTGGAACAACTATACAACATTCTGCTTACAACCCATCGGCCAGAACTTACTCACATAGCCACACCTAGCGGCAGGAGAGTCTGAGAAATTAAATCTTTATTTTGGGCAGCCATTTGTTCAGTCAAAACTTGAGCTCATTCACAGTGGAAGAAAGGAACAACTGATATGGGGGACGTAGTAGACTGTATAATCGCCAAAATGTTTGGCTCCTCATTTACTACTAACATCATTTGGCCATGCGCTTTGTTTTAGTCAATGAGACATGAGCCCAAGCTTCCAGAGCTAAGGGTAGCTTACTGCGTCCTCTTTGCCTGGTGCCATGAGCCTGGCAACATTGCAGTCAGACGCTGTGCAGTCACACTGGTTCTGGAAGGACAAGGACATGGAGCAGAGCTGCAGTTGGCCTGTCACAGACATGAGACACTGGTGGAAAATAAACCTTTGTGATGGTAAGCCACTGAGATTTGGGGGTCATTTGTTACTGCAAATAAGAATCTTGGTGGTTCTCAAAGTGCAGTCCCTAAACCATTAGCATCAGCATCAGGTGGGAACTTGTTAGAAATGCAAATTCTAGCCTCACCCTAGACCTACTGAGTTAGAAAGGGGAGCAGGGCCCAGCAATCAGTGGTTTAACAAGTCTTCCAGGGTGCTAATGTGGGCTAAGGTGTGACAGCCACTGCTCTGGACTACTTACTGGGATGCTTGGGATAGTAGCACTGTATCTATCACACGTGGCCTTCACTGTCTGCCACATGTAGGTAGAAATGGGAAGCAGGGGCTGCCCTCTGTTTCTCAAGACAGGAGAGGGAGTAGAAGCAGATTTAGTAACTACAACAGGGGAAGTAGCATCTTCCTGTCATTTGGTGTGATTTTAGCACTAAGGAAGAAAAGTTGTGGGTCACACCTCTTCATTCCAGTGAGGAAATTAGTTATTGCAGGAAGTGAGACAGTTGCTCCCATATCCTTGAAGCTGCAGGAGTAGAGTAATGCCTTAGAAATATATTTCCTACTTCTTTGACCTTATGGTACCCTATTGTTATAGTTGGAGTGTGCACAAACCCTTAAAACAGCATATCTTAAATATCAAAGTAAATTGCTCTATTAAATGGTCTATATCTGCCTTTTTCCAGATACCACCGCTTCAAGACAGTTGAGACACCCTAGACTGTTGCAGAACGTGGGTGACAAATTATGCTTTGAATTCTCAGGTGTGGGGAGGTGTAAGTTGTCTGCATCCTGCTCAGAGCAAGGCCTGAGGCTGGCCCCAGACGTCCCAGGGTGTGGCTCTGTAGGGCTGGAAATAAGCGATGGATACATCCTCACGGAAAGTCTTTGGTGCTCCTTTTTCACTCCTTGTCAGAACTTTCTAGTTATCTGGATTGATCTGGTCTACTGGACAGAACTCCATGCTGTAGATCTTCCCTAACAGTCTAACTTCCTCCCATGTCTCATCCTCTCACTACTCCAAGTTAGATGATTAAATACAGATGCACACCGCATGTTGCTCTTCTAGATGTAGCTTTTATCTCAACACTGCCAACCTGTAAGTGTGAATGCCCATGACACAGGCCTTAGAGGTTCATAGGAATAAGCCTTCCCTGGGACCATGAAGGGAAACACAGCCAAAGCAGGGCATGGTGTTTGAGCCCAGAAACCTCGGCATGTGTTGGGGAGGTGACAGGATGTCCCTTCTCACTCCAGGCAACTTCCCCCTCTGCTTTTGCGAGAAATTCAGGTTTCAAATAAAATACCAAACAACCCTAATGAAGCAGCAGTTTAGCTTGAGTCGGCAATATTCTACGTACAGTTGCCTCACAGTGTAAACTGAGCAAACCTTCTCAGCATGTGATGGAACAAGCACTTCATATGCTGCCTTGGGCTGAATAGTTGCCATATTTAAAAGAATAAACATGATTTCCCTGGGATATAACTTTTAATGTGCCATGGGCAGTTCTCAGACTAAGCTTTTATATTAGTCATTTGGCATTTTTCTTAGAGCCCACATGGTAACCTCACTGTCTCCAGCCTACTGAATGCTCTGTGCAAAATGCCACCGCATCAAAGAAGCCAAATGTCCCGAATTCCATGGGAGAAAACCACAGATGAAACAGCTCCCGGCCTGACCCCTGAGCCTCTCTGCCTAGGGCCATCTCCAGGAGAGTCGCAGGGCCCAGCACAAATCATATCCACCACCCCGTAATATTTTTCTATAAAAGAAAATTAGATTTGAGTGGTTGTCAAGGGCAGTGATAATGGGGGACAGAAAACCAGATGATGACACACAAAGACATCAAAAGATTGATAGCGGGAACAGAGGAGGTGGGGCGGGATGTAGGGAAGGAACCCAAATCCAGCAACTCTCTTTGCCTATGGATCTACCAACTCCCCAGGTCTTTCGTCTGACGCTGGTGACTTGGCTTTCACAGTGAATTTTCAAACTCTGTTTGAAGTTCCTTCTTTCCTTGGGAACAAGCAGTATTGCTCTAAGCTATTTATTAATAGTAACTATAGGGAGATTAAGACAAATAAGGCAAAGGCAAGCAGCTTTAAACTTCTTCTTGCCTGAATTTACTGTATTTTGAGACCAAAGGTGAGGGAAAAGATGTTGGCTCCCTTGGCTTTGTTGGGGTCAGTTCATGGAAATTTCTGGACTCAGGCTGATGAGCCCATAGTAGGGGGTTTCCTCGCAGAATTCTGAAGTGAAAGGGATCCCTGAAGCTGCTCTACCTCGGGGTGGCTTGCTGCAGTGACCTACCCAAGTGGGTGTGCCATAATGTGGAATGGGGTGCCCCATGGCTTCCACACATCTGACCTCTTGCCGGCATGTTCCCCATCTGTCCTTGCCCTTTTCTTACCCCAGGTTTCTTTATCTGAACCTTTTCCTGGCCCAGTGGTTACCCACTGGTACTTTACTTGAAAATATCCCAGCCGATGACCTAGGCTGAACAACTGCAGTGACCTCTTTCACCACGATCATTTTCTGCAGTTCACACACATGATTTAAAAACTATACACATTCTAATAAAGGCAAATTATTTTCCACTTTATAATTTTTATATTCACAGTCAAAACTTTCACAGCACCTAAATACCACACAGGCGGAATTCCATCAAAGGCTAAAGTCACCCTTTCATCCCCCGCCACCCACACCCCCCCAGCCCAACCCCTTGCATCCTCACAAGGTCTCATCAGTCCCCACAGCTAGGAGGGGTGTGCGTGGCTTAGCCCTATGGTGCAACCCTCAACTCAGCCTCCAGGTCGCCTTGTGGCTGAATTCTATTCTCTGCTGGAAGAAAGTGTATGCTGCCGTTAGCAGCCGGGCTGCCCAGGCCACTTCTGCTTGCAGGAAGACAGTGGCATCTTTGCATTATCCCTTCCATATAGGCAAGACCTCTGCCCCACCTTCTTCCCGGACTCGGAACACTGTCCATGTCGTTCTGGTTCAGAACTGTGCTGAGGTGCACCTTCTGCTCCCTGCAGTATTTTCTTCTCCCCTCTTCGGTCTCCCTCCTCCCATCTTCTTTGTCTCTCTGCCTTATTCTCCATCCCTCAGCATGGCATTCCCGCAGTGTGGCATTCCGGAAGTGTGGCATTTCTTCCTCTCTGTCTACCTCTCCCGCCACGTCTTTCCTCCCTTATTCAAAATGTTGTCATTAAGTAAACAAGGTAAAGAAAATGTTAGCATTAAGCAAAGAACTGTAAATAAGAGAAAGTGTTCAAACAGTGAATTTTATTTTAATTCCATATCACTGTCTGTGAGTCTAATTTGTTTTATTGCCAACATTTTATTCTGAAAGATTTCAGACCTACCAAAAAGTTGCCAAAATGGTACAAGGAAAATTCATATAACCCTTGCCTGTGTTGATCAATTGTGAACATTTTGCTTGTTTGTTTTCTCTTTCATTGTGTGTATATTCATTATTTTTTTCACTGGTGAAATATTTAGGAGAAAGCTACAGATATCATAATCCTTTATTCCTAAATACTTCAACATATATCTCTTAAGAACAAAAACATTCTCTCATATAACCACAATATAATTATCAAATGAAGAAAATCGAATAGTAGTATAATCCTATTGTCTGGTAATCTAGTCCTGTGAGTCTATTTAAATATTTGAAGGATGAATCTGCATTTGGCTTTGGTTTACATAATCTAAAAATAGGATTTTATTGCAGTTTCACCAAAATCCACATCAATAGGAATGAGTGATGGCTTGGAGGAAGTGCTTGTTTTCCCCCTTATTCCTTAATTTATTTCACTTATAAAGCTCAGATAACACCAATAATATCTATCAACAAAGGAATTTAGTTGATGAAATGTATTTTCACCATGTTAAAGTCACTGAAAATGTATTAAGGTGCATATTCTATACCCACAGAAATCAGTGCCTAGTTTGAAGATAACTTTCAGAGACCTTACATGATATATTGATATAAATTAATTTTGTAAGGACTCAAATTAGTGGATATAACCAATCTAGCTTTTTCCAGGAATGTGTTTATATTAGATAACACATTCAGAACAAGAACCAAGATGATGTTGAAATGGAACTGATAGCTCGTTGTTGTGTTTTAAAGAGAGAGGTGTGTGCTTATATTGTACATGTGTCAACAAGCAAGGGTACAACATGCAACATTGTTGGTTGAAGAGCATCTGTATTCCTGAATCCCAGACAAACAGCTCCGCCTGACAACAGCTGAAGTCCAAAGTTCGACTTGAGATTGATTGTACCAACCTGATTGGAATAAACCAAAAAAGAGATGCCTTCCTGATGATCCACCAAAAAAGAGATGCCTTCCTGATCACCCACCAAACCCAAATTGATGCCTCTGGAATTTGTACCTTTCCTGATTTGGTTGTTTTCCTGCGACATTAAGAGGATATCCAGTCTCTTGCCAAAAGGGATTTGTCCTTTTTATCTAGTCAGAAATGTGCTTCAGCTATTTGCATTTCTGAATTGCTTAGCTGCCCAAGCATGCTCGGTGTGTGCTGTTTGAAATGTGTCACTGAGGCACGTGACTGCTGTTCTCAAGCTGATGTTGGACTTTCTCCAACAAATATGGATTATGTTAAAGTCGGTTCTGAATTGACGAGGATATGTTAATAACTCCCAGATGGGCATCTCTGTGCTCTCCAGCAGGGAAACGCAAGCAGTCCATGGCAGGAGCAAGTGTTTGGCAGGTCCATCATTCCGTCATTAAAGGCCACATTATTACTTACAACTGTGCTTGCATGACAATGGCTGCGATGAGCCCAGACTCACAGTAATGAGCACCAGAAATCTGCTTTTAGGTAGATTGTTTTCCAAGTGGTGAAAACTATTTTTTTGAAATTTCCTTCTTCCTATTGCCAAATAAAGTATTATGAATGAATCAAAGGGGCAGGGTGGGAGGTGGGTGGGGGATGGGGGGTCTATGCTGTTCCTTGGAGACTAAGAAAATGCAAACATTCATGCCCAGGGATAGATGTTCAATAATCCTCATGCAGAACAGCCCTTGCTCAACAGAGCAGCTTTCTCCTGTGCCCATCCTGAGCCCGTGTCATTTCATGCCTAATTCCTGCCCTAGCAAGTTCCAGTTGGAACAATTATTTACATTAGAGGTGTTTGCATTGTGATTGCAGTTTCCATTAGATGGCATGTCTTCTTTGTCTTTGGTCCTTAAGCTATAGAGTCTGATTGTTTTACAGTTGATTTTGAAAAAGAAATGAAAAACGTGCATCATCTATAACTGTATTTCCAGTCCAGAAGGAAACAGAATATATTTGATGTTAAATTCCAATGTGACAAATATTACCTAGGAGTATGCAGGCAATGGACTATGTGGTTAATACAGTTAATTGTAATGAAATTAGATGTTAAGATAAAAGGAAATCGTTTGGTAAAAAAATCATTTTGATGACTGCATATATTCGCCATATTTTAGTAGAGAGGTGGGAGTCAACAAGGTCTCCAGTTGCAAAGTAAATGCTACGTGTGCATTGCTTTCATTTAGAATGTAAAATAATCTTTCATCCCAATGTATAAGTTGTGGTGAGAATGCCCGAGAATGATAAAAAGTAATTGAAAACATTCAGCTGCAGATGATGCGCTTTGTCCTTTGCTTTCGTTCTCTTTTTCAATAACAAGTATTTCAGCCACAGAAAGTCCGCTTACTTTACAGTCAGGTAACTGGATTTTATGATGTCATTTCATCTGCATAGGCATATCTATGTGTTCTCTTTTCCTTTTTTTTCCCCCCTTTCTAGCAGCTCCAAGGAATTTAAAGTATAAAACCACATCTGCCAATAACATTATGACGAACCATTTAGGATTTGATTTTTTACAAGGCAGCAGCACTAAATGCCATTGATTCCCAGCATGCACTGGTTATTTTAATGCTAACAGTCGGGATTTTAAAACATTTCATTTTAAGTCATTTAAAAATATCTAAAGATCAGCAAAAGATTTCACAAATCTTCCACACTGAGGCTTGCCTGATGAGGGTTTGTATGGATGTGGGATCAGGAAAGTTAACAGTTTGGATATTCTAGAAGGGTGGGGGAAACATAATCCAGCTCCCAAGGTTTACTGTAAAGGATGGCCACAGGAGCTCCTTAGACACCGCAGCTCTCTTCAGACCTCCTGCCCAGAGAGAAAGATTTTTTCCAAGCCTGGGTGCAAACTACCCTAGTCCTTTATAAATGTATTATAACACGTTACAACACGCTTCCTTGTGTGTGAATATCATAAAGTATCTATAGTCTGATAGCTCACACCACCTGAGAGGTTACATATTTGTTGAAAATACTTTCAGCTCACTCTCACATGGAGCCACCCATGCAAAAGGCAGCCCAATGGATTCGGATCCACTAACCCTAATTCAGGACTGTTAGGTTTCCTTGCTTGAGTTTGCCCAAGCAACAAAAAGGGACAAATTTTTGCTTCAAAGACACAATTATTTTATTGACCCAGGGTATTTCTTAGGTCTTCAAAATGTACTTTTGTGCTATTAATATTTCATCAAAGAATTTCAGTTAACGAATTTCCATTTGCAGAAAGTTTGGGGAGTTGGCAGGTATAATTGAAAATAGGAGATACTATATTTTAATGGCCATTAAGTTGAAACTTTCTGAGATACTATAAGATCCCAATTAGCTAGCTGAATATCACCAGTGGTTCATCATTGTCATTAGGTATTAATTAGGCAGCTACAGAGTGATGGACACTCTGTAAAACTCACAAAAGCAACTGTCCCTGTTTGGAGGAAACTTACACTTCTGGGGGTGGTGATCTTTGTTGTTGCTATATTACCATTTGTAATGAGCATACTTGGCATGAAGTACTTGGTATTTTGAAAGAGCTTTATGGTCTCTAATTATAGCCTCAATAGCTCATAGCGCACAATGCTACCTTTCACAGGAAAGGAAACCTACCCCAAAAGAGGTTATGTGGCTGATCTGGCATTGCAGTCAAAGATTTTTGACACCCTTTTAAATGTTATGTCACCTTTGACAGAATATACTCTGACAACACAAAAAGGTATAAAACAGGAGAGTCTGAGGAAGAGAGCCCCTTGTGTAAAAGCACCAATGCTATGACATTAAGCCCAGAGATAAACACAGGTAAAGGGGTGGGGTTTTTATTTCACCTTCCCTGTCCTTTGCTACATAGGACAATATTCTTCTCATAATGGCACTCAACTTTCTGGATTGTTAAAAAGAGGCTTATAAGAGCAATTGAAAGTAATATGGGCATTTTAATATTGTGACACTTAATGCTACATAAAACCTTTGTTTCCTACAGGTTTATTGAGCTGGTGTATTAGATTTCCTGCTGTATGAGCAGGAAGATTATGGTGGCTTAGGTCTAAGTATACTTTGGGGAGGCATTTTGTATTTTCTCTATAAATAGTCTTTCTAAAACAACACAATTGTGTAACTATTAATGTTTATATTGCATTATACATCTCCCAAAGTTTACTATGCATGGTGTAGAGTATGGTAACCAAAGGAAATGTTTTTGTCTATGAAATACACGGAGAATTGTCATTATTAAAGTAAATCCATTTTACTTATTATCTCTTCAGCAGGATTTTCATGCTTTGGTCTTACATTACAGTATTATGTTATTATGTCTATAAGCTTCTAAAAGTTAAGCATTTATACACATATATGCACATATATACATGTGTATGTCATATTTTGAAATAAAAGCTATGGCAGAACTGAAAGACTAACTTGTAAATGGAAATACAGACATTTGGGTGAATCCAAAATGGGCAGAAAACTTGAAAAATGTTGGTTTCAAGTACATGATTTTTACAGATGAAAAATTTGATTAAGAGGACTATTGTTCAGAGCATGTACCAAGCTTGTTTCTCATACTGAAATAATTTGTCAGGCTTAATGAAACTAACCAAATCATTAATTCCCTTATTAAATGTGCATTTTCAATAGCTGATGCAGAATCACCCTCACAAGTGCAGGGTGAAATGTAGCCCTGCAAACGTACAGCACAGATTTCAACTTGGGTTACAATTTTGTTCCGATTCCTGGGGAAACATAACCTGTGGTGAAATTGCATTTCTTTGTGCGAGTAGTTTAATGAGCAATTTCTTCAGAATTTATAAGAAAAAGGCCCCAGACGTAGCACTACAGGTCCCCCCAGAGCCGCTTTTCCTTCCATACATGAATAGGCAGTTTCATTATGTTCAAAGCATAGCAAAAGAGAAACAAATGGGGAGGGCTGTTATATCCAAAGAAATGAAAGATTATCTTCTCCAAGCAGCAGAAATTAGATGTATCGGGCCTACCTTTGAATCACTCTTAGCCTTAGATAGAACATGACGTATGGGTAATCTGCAATTTGCTAGGGGCATTGTTAGCATGCTTTGCCTCCAGGGTAGGATTTTATCCAGGCCTCCAGCAGCTGTGTGTTTGGCGTCTCAGCCACATTAGGTATACAGAACCCCCTGCTATTACCCTGGTGAAACCCGTGCCAAGGCCCCTGGTGACACGATGGAGGTATTAGGTCAGATGAGTTACATTAAGTGGCAAGTGATAAATTCAAGATGACAATTCAAAACAGCAGTGTTTCTTCTAAGTAATTAATTCCAGTGGTGCCTGAGGCGGTGCTTGGTCGCTGCCACTGGTGTGGCAATGCTGTGTAGCTAATGAGAAAACATTACAGGGAGGATTAGGGGCCTATGCATTCTGGCAGGCTGAGGTCACTATGATTAGGAAATATTAACACAGACTTACTGTGATAAACCATATACGCCCAGGAAACTTCATTTTTATTTTATTTAATGTAAAAACTGTTGAACACTTTACAATGTGGCGATTCAATAAGTGGGCTGGGGAAAGGGGTGACACATTCCATCGTGGGTCTGGGGCAGCCTCTCAAGGCCTGCTGAGATGGTGACAAAGCCTTGCCAGAACCATTGGCCCTTTTCCCCCCATCTGTGGACACTGTGTCTTTGGCACATAGAGAAGCTATGAAATTATGGGCCTGTTTTATTTTCCCAAATATGATTTAATCAAGACTTTTGGTTCTATGGCTCATCCTCCTTGCCTGACAGTTGCTCTGAAGTAGTTGCATGGTGATCTTGCCAAGCAATGGTCAAGGAGTTTACTTTCTCTTGCTAAGACTGTCCTTGAAAAGGGAGTGATGGGAGCACCTCAGATTTCATAGCACTGTCAGGTTTGTAGAGGACGTGCTCACATTTATTCTCACTGCCAAACGACCCCGCGAGCCATATGGAGGAAGTGTTGCCATTCCAACTGGAAACATGAGAAACTCGAGGCCAGAGAGGTAAAGGGAATGGGGCAAGATCACGTGCTTGGGTCCAGAACTCAGCACCCAAAACACCTAGTATGTTGCTCATCTGAACGTCTCATAGAAAGCCAACCACCAAAATGGTTTCTTATACAATTCCCAAAGAAGCTCCTGCCAGAAACTCTTTTGTGCACATATGCATATGTGTGCATAAGTGCGCACGCGCGCACGCGCACACACACACACACACACACACGCAACGTGAACTCATCTCTAGTGAAGGACTTTTAGTTTGAGCAACTACAGATGTCTTATGGTGTATTGGATATATGACCTATAAAATACCTACTAAACACTTTGCCTTTGGCACTGAAAAATGAACTGCTTCTAGAGGTAAGACTCTTTCCTTATCACCTGCTATAAATTGGCTCTGGTGTTTGATTCTCAAATTCAATATGTGCTCTGTCCACAGGTAAGTGTGTGAGTGAAGGGAGATGAGTAGAACGGCCATTAGCAACATGTGTTTCCTGAAATGTTGAAGTGCTACCAAATACGTCTCTGTGTTCCAAGCTTCCTCGTTTATTAAGAAGCTGATTACATTTTAGAGAAAATAAGAAAAACCATAAGTACAATGTATTTTGCTTCTTAATTCTACAAAATACATAATATTGATCTTGCATTAGTAACAATGAAGTTTAGCTAGTTCCATTTTCTAGAATGGTAGTTATAATGAAACGAGCTCTTTCTCTGTGATAGTGGATGGAGGAGGCTCAGTTTCAACAAAGTAACAATTAAAAACCACTTGTAATTGTGCACTTGTAATTCTTGGCATAGTTATATAGGAAAGGGAAATGTAGAAGTCAGTAGCAAATAAGCTACCTTTTCTTTGCATGTTTTGTGCTGATAATTTGAAAAACCAGTGAAGAGTTTCTATGAAAACATTTCCCAACTCTATGATTGAAGTGAACAAGAGGCATGAAAATGAGAGATGGCTGAATTGGTAAAGGACCAGTGTCGTGTTCAAGTCTGACTGTTGGATTATTCACAATAGGCAACAGTGACTAAACTAACATGATGAAAGGCCATGATGTTAGACGATCTCAGATGATTTTTATCTTAATTTTTATATTTTAACCTTTAAAGAGTCCTACCTTTTTCTTCCTTAAATTTCCATGGTTGAACAAAAGGGCATTATGAGAATTATTTTCCAAAAGCTAAAATCTACTAAGAACAAAGTAAAACTTCAGAAATATATAAGGAGTCATGGTTAAAAATCATGAATCTAAGTGGACTTCCATTTTAGGTAAAGAGAAAAGACTGCATTCCCTTTTTTAAGTGCTTAAAACAACATCTTGTTTAATTTATATCATACTGTTCAAAATTCCTTATTTTATCTGTAAGTTCACATTTAAAAATTTTAAATATTCCTTTAGTAAAGAGGGAAGGAAGTTCCCATTTCAGGCCTTAGTTGCAATGTTATTTTTTTCAGTGACAAGTCAGAAAACAAAAAGTTTCTAATGTTTTGAAGCTTATCGCATATCTAAATCACCAGACAGGTTTTAGTTACTTAAAATAATGCCAAGTTGTACATAGACATGGTTCTCGAATAAAATTGTTAATTCATCTGGATTCAAACGTGCTTCTCACTTATTTTGAATAAACCACTTGGACATCCTGTGCAAACCCAAAACCTATCAGAAATTAAGCTATTTCTACTTTGTTTCTGCCAAACTTCAGATTTCTCAGAGCCTCACATTTAAAAACATTTTCTGTTACGATATGAAAGGAAGAGCACTGGACATAGAGTCCAAGGATTTGGCTTCTATTTCTAGCTCCATCCCTGACTCACTGCATGAATTCTAGGCCTCAGTTTTCTCATCTGTGGAATGGGAGAGAAAGTTCCCAAACCTGATATCAATCACACCATACACACTTGGAAGGCTTCTTTTTTCTTTCTATTAACTTGTTCCAACATTCTTTAAATTATGAAGATAATTTGTGCTTATTTTAAGAAGTCAAATAACACTTACAAAGGGGTTGCTGGGGCCGGTAATATCTGTTGCTTGATCAGGATGCTGGTTGCACAGGTGGGTTTGTTCAGTTTGTGAAAATCATTGAGATGTTCATTTATATGATATATGCACTTTTCCACGTGATTATTATAATCCAATAAAAAGTTTTAAAAGTAGAAAAAATCAAATAGTATGAAAACATAAAGAAAAAATTTGATAATCCTTCATCCTTTTCCACCACACTTCCTTCCAGTCTTATCTTCCTGAGATGGCTAATTTAAACTCGGCATTTGTATCAGTATTAGGCTTGGTTGTATGCAATTGCAATACACCGGATGAAAATGACTTAAACAAACAGAAGTTTATTTTGCTCACACCTAAAAGATGGCCAGATGTTCCTGTGTAACAACGGGGCAGGTATAATGGCTCTGTTGTATCATAAAGGACTCGAGCCTCTGTCTTTCTGTTCCGTTATCCTAGCTCCTGACAGCCATCCTCAAAGTCACCTCATGATCCAAAAATGGTGTTGGAACTTTACCCAACAGGGACACCTTGCAGGCCAGAAGAAGGAGGGAAGGCAGAGGAAATAAAAGGGATAAAGGAATCCCTCTCATCTAAACCACCTCCTTTTGAACACATAGTTTTGCCTACACCTTATTGGCTGAAACTGAATCACATGGTCACACCCATGGCAAGGGAGGCTGAGAAATGTAGCCTTTTATTCTGAGTGTCAATATGCCTAGATTAAAAATCAATTATAATTCTAAAGAGCAACGAGAGAATGGTTGACGGGGAAGTCCATTGGCAACTACTTCCGCAGTGTGTATCTCTCCATACTTTTTTCATGCTCACACAAACATATACAAATAGAGATTCATTTGGTGGTTCTGTTGTGGTTGTTTATTAAAATGGTGTAATATTATACATGTTTCTCTATAACTTACTTTTTCTCTCTAGATATATTACGGACATCCCTCTAGGTGAGTGTATAGAGACTGTATTTTTTTTTTCAATAGCTACCTAATATTTCGTAATATGGGTTTACCGTAATGTGTTAACCAGTCCCCATTGCCATAATTTTGTATTTCCCATATTTTGCTTCCAAAAAATATGTCAAAGTAAATACCCTTATACTTACATTGTGACCCATGTTTTCTTACATTTAAAAAATTACGAATGTCATCATACATCCAAATGTGTAAATATAATGTATATGCCCAATTTATAAAATAATAAAACAAATGCATGTGTATCTACCACTCATCTAAAAAAATAGAGCATTATAATTATCTTTAAAGCCCCCATACTCTATTCCCATATAGCATACCCTTCCTCCAAAGGTAACCATTATCCTGAATTTTTTTTTTAATTCAGAAACTTATTATTAAAAATAATACAACAAGACAGATAAATCATTAACTACTCTAACAAGGAAAAATAAAGTACCAATTAAAAATAAAGATGAAAATGGGAAAATAATTGTAGATATTCCTTTGCTTTCCTTTATAATTTAGCTACATGTAAATATATTCTTTAAAATATTATTTGGATTTAATTGTTTTTGAACAAATATATCAATAAGGTCATATTGTATGTATGCTTCTGTGATTTGTTCTTTTGCTGTACATTATTTTGTGAGATTTATCCATGCTCAATGTGTACCACTATAGTTTATTAATTTTCACTCATGTATAGCAGTAGCCCATTGTATGAATGTACCACAGTTTATTTATCTTTTCCCCAGTTGATGGACATTTGTTTACATTTTTATTGCTAACACAAAAAATGCTGTTTTATGCATTTTTGTTTGTTCTTATTTTCTTGTGCAGATGTGCAAGAGTTTCTGTTAGTTATATACTCAGGAATGTAGTTGCTAAGTCATAAGGTATAAGCCAACTTTTTTCCCACCTATTTATCCCAAATT
The DNA here is from genome assembly GCA_963575035.1 of Avahi laniger. NCBI lineage: Eukaryota > Metazoa > Chordata > Mammalia > Primates > Indriidae > Avahi > Avahi laniger. Next base: position 44,149 of record CAUYSK010020504.1, read on the forward strand.
ACACCATGACTAGCAGAGTGTAAGGCTGCTATTGTTACACATCTTCATCAATAGTCATTGGTGTCAGACTTTTACCTTTTTGTTAGGCTAGGTATAAAGTCGTCTGGAGGGCTTTCTAAAAGTGTTTCAACCCTGGAGATGTTGACTGAGTAGGTCCAATTTGATCATCTTATGGAGGGTTCCAGGAATCTGTGTTTTAACAAATCCCTGGTTGATTCTGACATTCAGCCAGATCTGAAACCACAAGACTAGACTGACCTCCAAGACCCTAGATAGTGTAATTATTTCCAGATTCTCTCATTGTCCACACCAACATCACCATCTTGGTCTGGGAAATCTTTTCCTCCAGAGTTCTTTGCATTTCCATTTCTCCTTCCTTTTCACCTCTGTAGCCAACAGACAAGCCCTGAATCAGATCCTTATTATGTTATACCAAGATTTGAAATGACACAGAAAGTGATTATTACACAGACTCTGGAGTAAGTCTGGATTCAACAACTGGCTCTGCCACTTACTAGTGGTGTAACCTTCAGCAAGTTACCTGCTCGGAGTCTCTGTTTTTTCAGCTGTAAAATGAGAATAATAAGAGTACCTATTGCATGGGGACTGGGAGAGTTAATGTATTTTGATATCTTAAAATAGGTACCTTGGCACAAAGTAAGTACTCAATAAATGTTACCTATTACTACTATTGTTATTATTGCTGCTGCTTATGTGGTTGTTGTTACTTCAATTGCTTCCTGGAGGGGTGTGGGGAATTTGAAAGAAAGAGGGCCTCATTGACAAGCTCTCTTCTACTTCAATTCTCCTTACACCAGGGCTTCTAAAACAATCTTCTACCAGGACCATTTCATCACATTCTCCACTGTGCAGGAACAGGCATGGTCCCTCTTGCAGGTCCTGGGGAAATAACCCATCGAATGTTCATGGAAATGTCAGTGATGTGAGGCATTCACTTCATCTGAAAGAAGCACTTTTCCCTTTTTCTTCCCATTGAACCGTAGCTTGTCTTCGACAGTACTTAAGAGAGCTCTTTTATTTATTGCATTAGTTGAGATTCTGGTTCAGCTGCTTTAACAGAGACCAAATAACAGTGTTTTATATAAAGTAGGAGTTTATTTCTGTCTCACTTCAACCCAAGCTTCCAGGCAGCCTGGGAGGTTGACGGCTGTATTTCAGAAGTCAGGGCCCTGGTGCCATCTGTCTTACTGCTACAGCAGGGGTCAGAAAATTTTCCTTTACAGGGCCAGACAGGAAATATTTTAGGCTTTTGTGGGCAATAGGGTCTCTGTTGCCAACTACTTAACTCTGCTGTTGGAGCACAGAAGCAGCTATAGGCAATATGTAAATGACTGAGTATGACTGTGTTCCAATAAAACTCTATTCATGGACACTAAAATTTGAACTTCATATAATTTTCACGGGTCACAAAATATTCATCTTTCTGTTTTTTGAACCATTTAAATATGTAGAAACCATTCTTAGCTTGTAGGCAGTGGGCTGAATTTGGCCCATGGATCTCTGTTTACTGATCTCTGTTGCAGGAGGTTGCTCTGATTTGAAAAGCCAAAGATAGTTCATCACCAATCTACCCACAACTTTGGCACAAAGAAATGGGGAAAGCAGAAGTAAATGACAATCTCCTTCCTTTAAACACAAAAACTCAGAACTTATCTGCATTATTTCTGTTTACATTGCATTAGTCAATACACAGTCATAAGCCTAGATGCAAGGCAGTACGGGAAATTGTGTGTGTGAGTGTTTGTGTGTGTGTGTTTACGTGTGTGTGTGTATGTGTGTGTGTGTGTGTGTGTGTGCGTGTGTGTAGCCTGTCTGGAAAGTATCCAGTGACAAAATATGAAAAATAGAGACATTTATTGAAGAAGATACAAGACACAGGAAACATTGCACATAGGGCAATGATGTCTCCGTCCCCTTCAAGGTAGGCACTTCCGGACCTCACACAGTTCTCCCAGTGTCTCTTAACCTAACCTGTACACCTTCAACATTCTCAGTGTTCTGCTCGTTGTATGCCTTCCAGGACATGGATCACTTTTAACAGATTCTCGAGCATCTTTGAAGCATCTGTGCCACACTCTTATTTGCGCTGCACTCATTGCACTCTCCCTGAAATCCTTCTGAATCATCTGAAGAGTTTCCACAGAAGACTATTCAAGCTTAATGCAAAATTCGATGCAGATTCGTTGCTCTACTGGCTCAGTCATTTTGAATGCAATGGCCACACAGTACACATGCTCACTTAACGGTGTCTAGCGCCCCACTGACTGGTACAGCGAAGTTGTTCATTGTTCACCCATGGGCATTATAGTCTACTCGTCTTGGCTGCCAGGTTACATCGATTTCTTGCAAATTTTTCTTGTTATATTAATATTAACAATGGCTGGATAATTTCCGGACAGACTATACATATAGCCTATAACCTTGAGCTGCCATATGCTGAGCTAAACCTTGATGTGTTCCACTACTAAGAAGAGAAAAAGGATAGTACGGATTTTGAGGGGCAATTAGCAATCTCTGCCACAGCACTTGGAATAGAATTGGAGTAACAACAGGAAGTTTATCTCCTAGACTTGGAGTCCTTTGAGGTTTGTCTTCTTGTCATTGCCAAAAATGGGATCTATAATGCTCAGTGACTATAAAATAAATGCCCTTTGCTGTCCATGAGACAGATATGATGCTTGTAGAATGGAAGGGGAAAAGGTGGCCAGTCATTCAACTGGCAACTACCACTGCAAAAGATAGTCAGTGTTGTCAAGGCACTCGGTGGAGAACTGTCATTTAACACCAAAAGTGGATGTCAAAAATAACTTCAGAAGTGAAGTTCTTTTTACCCTTGGCTTTTATCCTCCACTTAGATTTTTCTATTAAAAAAAAAAATTCATATTTGGTAAACCTTAACATAATCCAACATACCCTTTCTAGATCATAATATTGAGGCTGGCTAACCCACCCCTAGGCCCAAATTTTCAGCTTGTGCTGGAAAAAGAGTCAAGGGTGAAGGGCAGAAAGTGGATGCCCACTGAGCTTATTCTTTTAATCAGAAAAATAAGACCTTTCCAGATAGACTCAACCTGCAAACTTTCAATCAGACAAAAGATAAAGATCTTTTTTTTCTTTTAAAGCTAGGCATATTGCTGCCCTAAAAAAGCTGAGGTCCTGTTTAAGGGGAAAGACAGATTAGATACTGGATGGAAAACTAGCTGTATCTTCCATGTCCAATCCAATTGTTGAGTTTGAAAGATTTCTTGAGCACCTACTATGTTCAGGGCACTGCACTGAGCCCTAGAAACGCAAAAATGAATAATATAAAACATTTTCCCTTGAGGAGTGCCCAGTCTAGGAGAGGAAACAGATTAGCATACACATAATTACCATTAGTATGATGATAGAAGCATGCATAAAGGAAAGAAAGAGTTCCAAGCAGGGAATGATCAACCCTGTCTTAGGGAGGGTGAGAAAGGAGGTCAGAGAAGCTTTAGCAGAAACACTGAAAGGAGAATAGTGTCATTTTCCTCCTGAAGAATAGAATCTGGCTGTGAACAGAGTAGCATCCCATCCTGTATACATGTGATATGAGAATGTGAAAATGGTCATATAAAATGTGTGGGAGTGTTTGTGCATGCATATGTGTGTGTGTGCGTGCATCAGCACCCAGGACCTCCACCTCTTCCCCCCAGGAGTCTAAATTTTACTGTCTGCAATTGGTACTATGTATACTTAATCTTGCTGCAAGCACAAGGACCATTTTCACAAGGCTCACCTTGTCAAAATTATATCATTTGTGTCTAAAAATATCCTTAGGATATATACACTCATTCTCTTATTTGAGGCTCCCCTGATAAAAAGTAAAATTAAATGCATTTTTTAGGGTGTAGGAGGGGAACATATACCAGAAAGTTCCTTTTTAATTTCTCAAATTAAAATGGGATGACTATTGCTATATAGCAATATTTATTATTTTGTTTAATCTGATCACTGCTTGGGTTTGCATACTGGGCTTAAGCATTGTAAACCCCAAAAAGCATTAAAAGCGAGAAATGGAAGGCTTGGAGAACATATAAACACAGAGAGATGACAGGTTTTTGCGGCAGTTGGAAGCTGGGGAATAGATAATTACATCATTGTCTCTCATTCTGTTCCCACATGGACTTGCTTAAATGTCATTTTAGACTGCAACTTCTCACTCTTTCCTTCCTCAGAAACCTTATTCAACCTGTGCTCAGACATCACGATAGCGGCGCCTCAGCCCAGAGTGCGGCCCCATGGGGACTTCATATTCAGGCATCACCGATCGTTGACCTGGCTATTGTTTGTGATACTTACTGGCAAAGTTTCTCAATCAATACAACATCAGCCCAAGGAGCTCCTGGGAATGGAAGCCTGTAGCAGCGTACTTAATCTTGAAGCCAGCTTGTGCTCCCTGCTTTGCTGCTAAACTGGGTAGTTGGCCTATTTGATGTGGCATTATTGCTGCTGAGGTCAGATGTGAGCAGTTCGGCAAGTGCTGATGAATGGCTGTTGGTGATGAAGCGCCTCTCCCGCCCACCAAGAGACATTTAATAATGATGGGCCATAACTGCGCTCGCACAAAAATCCATGTCGCTTGTTTGTGAGTCTTCTGGGCTGGAGGCGTAGAAGGACTGGCATTATTACAGAAGGAAGCTTTGAAAATGGTGGTTTGGGGCTTAAACATAGAAAGGGCAGGGAGAAGCCAAAGGGACTGCAGCGGTAAATAAAGTTTTCTCTCCCTTCTCAGAGAAGGCAGCTGTCCTATGCCTGTGCTGTGACTTCACATTGTCCTTCCTCTTTCCTTCCATCCTTTGCTTTAGCATGACTTTTAGGCAGTATGGAAAAAAATGAATGGGAAATTATTTTCATTTTATTAAAATGGACCGTTAATAACACTTCATCATCGAGAGAGTAATTACTCAGAAATTTAAGCATGGATTTAGCAGGATAACACCCACTCATATGAAGCAGAAATTAATCTCTAAATAATTACTGAACATGGCACGGAGACCTCACCCACTATTGTTTGGAATACAGCACTGTGGAGCCTGAATCATTCTAAAAATGATTGTCCTGCAGGAGCTTTCAGTGCATTATTTATCTAGCTATTTCTTGTTCAGTGCAATCCTTTTTTTAGTAATCAGACCAAAAAAAAATAAAAATGCTTGGCATGACCTAAATATTCTGTCTGTTATAAATGAAGGCAGGTTTCTCTGTAAATAGACCACAGAATATTGTCAAGAAAGTAATCAAAAGTGTAAATTTGGTTTCAGACAGACTATGCAAAATCAGAGAGTTTCATTAAACACTTGATTATATAATAATTATCTAACAGATAGGAAAGTGATGACTGCATTTTCAGAGATGTCGTTAGCTTACCAAGGCTATGGACTGTATGTTTAGGGAAGTACTGGAAATAATTATGTTCTTTGCACAGAGCCCCTGATTTACTCAGCTTTCTAAATGCCAGGATGTAGCACAGGGCCTCATGCAAAGAAAGTCCTCTGCAAGTACATATGGAATGAAAGGAATGAACTAGAATATGAAATAAAGTGGAGGATGATTTGAGGACACACCTTCTGGGAGTAACAGAATTGATGCTCTTTCCACTTTGCCAGGCTACACTGTTCTACTCAGTGTTGAGGAGAAAGCTGTACAGTACTGTACTAATGATCTTAGGCTACTGGCGTCTGGTCTGAATGCTGCAAGATAAGAGTTCAGCCCATCTTTTGATTGTGCATGTTTTCATGGCAACAAACTCTCACAAATGTGCAAAGAAAGTTAGCTTTTCCATTTTCCATGACTGATGCAATCTTCTTTATGTCCTCCAAACCTACTGTGTTGCCAGAGCAGGCTGGGTGTGGGGGACACTTAACTAATTCCAAATTGTTACAAGCAGTCCCAACCAACAATCTTAATAGTCTATGTAGACATGGCAGACTTTTCTGTTTTCTATTCTCTTCCTGTGCCTTTCCAGTACAGCTGTGTGGCTGTCTAGAAAGGAGCGTTTATGCAACAATCTGGTGCAGAAGAAGGGGTCCTTGGATCCCAGGTTTCTATCGTACTGTCCTCTATTTCCTGAGGAATGGATAGTTCATGTCCTCCCAAGCCGCTGGGTGCCTGCTAACATCTGATGCCGGTTCCTCTGGCTGATGGACTTGTTGTCGGTTCTCTTGGGCCCGTTTGTGTCTGGTGAGGGGGCTCCGCCTTGGTTCTTGCAGGTCTGCGCATGCTCTGAAATCTGACCATGGTTCCCACGTATTCGCAGTCCCAGCAGGGGCTCCTCCGCCTCCGCTGTGGGGATCCAGTAGGTGGGATCCCTGCTATTGGCACATGCCCTCTTGTGGCACAGAAGAGATCTTATGGGACTGCTCTATACCCCAGCACCTCAGGAGTGCTAACTCAGGTACTTTCTTTGCTTGGCTTGTAGCAGTTCCAGATTGTTGTGAGGGTACCCTGTGAGGTGGTCTCCTTCCCAATCCTCACATAAGAAGCTGAGAAAACACCCCTTTGCATTTGGCGTTCCTAGACCTATCACCTAACATGCTTCTTCCCTCCCAGACTTCAGCACAGAGTAAGGAAGGCAAAGGGACATGTCTCATCCTCTTACTTCCTACCTTCTTTCCCAATAAGCCCCCAAGGCCTGATGATGAGGCTGTTGGCTCCCTCTTCCTGGCGGGGGTCTTTTCCTTTGTTATGTTTCTTCCTCCTTCCTGGAGGGGGGTCACCTCCCTTCCTTTCACCCCTGGGTCTGTAATGGTGAAACAGTGGTTGAGAGCACAACTTAAGGGAGGAAGAAATAATATACTTAACTGGTTTTGACATATTACCCCCCTGTATGCTTAACCTCTTCTCTCTCTAGCTGTAATATTTTTTTCTATACACTTCAGTAATACTCACCCAGGTCAATGCTTGAACCTGAGTTTCAGACTTCTTATAAAGTTTTGCATCATACGAGGTGTAGTGGCTTAGATGGTGGCCCCCCAAAAGATGTATCCACATCCTGGAAACTGTGGATTTGACCTTACTTGGGGAAAGGATCTTTGCAGATATATTTAAGGATCTCAAGACAATGTCCCTCTGGATTATTCAAGTGGATATAAAAAAGAAGACATGGAGAAGAGAAGGTCATGTGAAGATGAAGGCAAAAAATTGGAGAGAGAGGCCACAAGCCAGGGAATGCCTCCAGCCACCAGAAGCTAGAAAGCCAAGGCATGAATCTCCCCTGCAGCCTCTGGAGGGAGTGCAGCATGCTCTCATCTTGATTTCCAACTTCTGGCGCCCAAAACTATGAGACAATAAATCTCTGCCATTTTAAGCCACGCAGTTATGGGTTGTTATAGCAGCGCTAGGAAACTAATACGTGAGATGATGTCAAATTGGTTTTCCCAGCCTCGATCCTTAGATTATGAACTTTAAAAATGATCAATGAATACTTTCACTGGATTCTGTATAATTTTTCTCAATTGCCTTCCTGTGCTATTTACTGTTTCTCATAAATAGTTCATTGAATTTTATAAACATTTATTAAACACTTACTAGATGTGCCAGAAGGCAAATACAAATAAGACACAGTCCTTTTCATTAAAGAAATTATGTACCCAGGCCTGCTCTTGTAACTAGACAATGGTGTGTCTTTTGGTTTATTCTGGAATTGGGATTCCAAAGGGATCTGTCTTTACACCTCTTTCCCAAGTCGGCAGAATAATTTCTATATAAATTTAGACCAAGAAACTTCAATGGTTTTTATGTCAGCCCAGTTTTCAATCTTTCTTCCCAAGATTGTCAAATTATTCCGTTTTCTGACACTGACTCCCCAGAATGACAATAATAAGGACAAACATCTCTGGATAATAAGATAACCTGGGAATTAAAGCACGTGCTAGTATTCATTCTGTAGTGATTAGGGCGTTAGGCTGTGTTGGCTGGACTAGCCTGGATAACAAGTACTAATCAACGTACAAAAAAGCAGGTTAGAGCGATTCTTGCCCTATCCATAGGAACCTTCAGAGATCTCTAAGAATATCAAGTTCAAACACAGATTTGGTTTCCTCCGCCACATCTTTAATTTATTGAGTTCACTGTGAGGTATGGATTTAGGTGGCAAGCTGTGTCCTGTTGGAGCTTCAAGGTGCACTTAAGATCACGGGGCAGAAACCATGGGTGTGTGTGTTGGGTGTTCTAAACTAACAAGATGAAGAAGAATAGCAAAAAGCCAAAGATCTAGAAGTGTGTCTGCGATTCTGTGGTTTTTTTTAAAGATGGCAAGAAGCTGAGGATCCAGAACTGCATCATTGAGTCAAGCTGCCTAGTCCTGCTTCCTCGTGGTGTGCAGAAGAGCACAGGTTTTGGAACAAAGCTGAACTGGTTTTAAATCAGGGCTCTGACGTTTACTACGCAGCTGGGGGCAAGTGACTTCCGTGCTTCAGTTTCCGCACATGAAAAATTGAGACCCCGCTATTGGCCTTTCAGGCTTATTAAAGGATTTGAACTAGCATTTGTAGAACGTCTAGTACTGTGCCTGGCGCTTAGTGGTCAGTGAATGAAAGAAAACTGTTATGATCACCCCCCTTCTTATTCCTGCACATCATTTTCACTGAAGCAGCAGGACATGCGAAGTGTCCGAGGGACGCTTTTGCGAGCACAGAGGGTAGGGCCCGGTGGAAGAGTAGACCCTGTAAAGAAAAAGGGGAGGAAAAAAGAGAGAGATGGGCCCAGCAACCAAGAGGCTCTGAGTGCATGGACAGTCGCCTCGCCTGGCCTGGGAGTCAGGAGAGCTAGGTTTTAGCCAAGATTCTGCTGCTGACCTGCTGGGTGACCTGGGGGAAATTAGGTAACGCCCTGTGTCTCAGTTTCCCCAACAGTAAAATGAAGGAATTGAACTAAATTAACGTCCTCAAACACTTGTCTGGGAGCTACTGCTAGTCCATGATCGAGTTTTCACTGGCGTACGTAGAACTAAGAAAATTAAGGACGTTATAGGCAGTTTTTCATAACTCTAAACTGATTACATTCAAAGGATTACCTTTAGTCTGAGATTATGTTCATCCGGACTTTTTGGTATCATAATGCCCTTTTTTTTAAGAAATAATGGCAATAGTCAACAGCAACTGCATCTTGGCAAAATACAAAAAGCAGGCAACCTTATAACTACCCCAAAGTTGTCGTTTGTGTTTTAACTTACTGGACCATAAAATCCCAAACTTGGGAACTACAGAGCTAGATAATATCAAGTGCCTCTTAGCCATAAAAACCTCTGGCCCTGTGGGATCACTAATAATATTTTTGCTCTTAGGTTGCTTGTTGAAAGGAGAACTTGATCCAAGACAACCTGCAGGAGGGATTGTAATTCAGGGAGGTGTGATCTGAGAAAGGGAGTTCCAGAGCTTTTGTGTCAGATGTTGGTAGGCAGAGAGAGATCCAGAGATCTAGAAACAAGACCTGTCCATCACAGTTGAGCTGCCATTTGGGGGTGGAGATAACTTGAGATCAGCTAGCCCAGTGGTTCTCAAGTCTGGGGATTTTTTGGTCCAATAAGCAAAAAGAAAAAAACAAAACAAAAAAAACCCTTAAGCAGTCATAAGGTTGCCCACTTTTTAAAAACTTCTGTCAAGATGCAGTGGTCATCTACTATGGCCATCAGTTCTTAGAAGAAAGGACTCATAACACCAAAAAGTGAGGAAGAACATAATCTCAGAGCAAAAGACAGTCCTTTGAATGTAACCAGATTAGTGACAGGAAAACCCACAGCTGATGGAAGGAACACCTTCAGGTGTAGACACAATATGGTGTCCAGAGAATATGTGGGTAGGTGAGCCTGGTGGATCCAGGCAAGCAGTCTGAGTTATGACAGTCCAACCAGAGAAGGATCTTGGCAGGATCTCAGGGCAGGCAACTGTGGCTTTGTCAGCAGGCAGGCCGAGGGCCATTAGCAGACTTTGGCAGCTATAGGTGATCTTCTCAACAGTTAGAGAACTCAGGACACATACATACCTCTGGTCCTGGAGAAGGGGGATGGATGGACAATAAGAATAAGCAGGACCTTATTCCAGGAGAATTTTGGACAAAAAAAAAACACTTGTTATCAAGCTGGTAAGTCAGGCACAGAAGTAGAAGACCAAGAACCAGTTACTCAAACTGGAAGACAAGGTGAGGTTTCAGAGTGGACCTGGAATGTAAGATCAGGGTGGATGGGTGGAGCTGAGCTTCTGAGCTAGGCCTGCGCCAGGGGCTCACAGCCCTGATCGGCACATTCGAATCATTGCTGTCCGTGCTCAACCATCGATTCTGTTATAATTGTCATGGGATTTGTCCCAGGCTTTGACATTTTTAAAAAAGCCCCATCAGGTGATGCTGCTGTACAGCCAGGGTTGGGAGCCCCTACACCAGGCCTCTGCAGGGAGGATAGGATCTGTGGCCGACTGAGGTCTGGCTGGGTCTGCAAGTAACACCTGGGGGAAAGGAGGAGGAGAGAGCCAGGCAGAGGGTACTGAGCAGACATGCAGGAGTTGCCCTGTGGCTGTCTGATCAGGAGCTTGGGGAAAAGCCAGCTTGCTGAAAAATTCAGAGAGGTCTTTGCTATTCACCGGTAGAAGCTAACACCCCCGTTGGGGAGCACTGGCTTAGCAAATATAGCTTTGTGTGTGTTAATTGCTTCAGTAGATGTAAGAAGCATGACAGGTATTCACTCAAGCAGAAAGAGCAGAATTTCTGAGATATCTTCCACTCATTTTATTCAAAATTGAAAGGCTAGCCTGCCGTCAGCCGGGGTACTTTGCTCTGCACAGGAAACCAAAACTTCCATCACCTGCCTGATGGTCTCAAGCCGGAAACCTCGAGAAATGGGCACGACACTGGCCCCTCTGCATATGGTCATTACCACAGTTAGAAGTCCCAGTGTTAAATTTTGCTGTGAAATCATAGCGATAAAAATGTCGGGTGGACTTTTTTTGCTTTGGTAGCTTGCCAAGCAAAGAAAAAAAATGCTCAGAGATCATTAGAAGACACTTTTGGTGGGAGATACATGATATCAAATAATAAAAATAATAACAGTAGTCAGATTTACTAAGTGCTTACTGTCTTAATCTGCTTGGGGTGCTATTTAAAAATACCACAGACTGGGTGGCTTAAATAACAGAAATTTATTTCTCACAGTTGTGGAGATCAAAGTGCCAGCGGGTTTGGTTTCTTGCTTGTGGATGGCAGGCTTCTTGCTCTGCACATGGGAGGCGGGGGCGGGGAGAGAGAGGGAGGGAGAGAGTGAGCTCTTCAGTGTCTCCTCCTATAAGGACACTAATCCCATAGGATCAGGGCCCCACACTATGACCTCCCTTAATCTTAATTACTTCTTAATAGGCCCTGCATCCCAAGCAGATTAAGACAGTAAGCACTTAGTAAATCTGACTACTGTTATTATTTTTATTATTTGATATCATGTATCTCCCACCAAAAGTGTCTTCTAATGATCTCTGAGCATTTTTTTT
>CAUYSK010020505.1:0-20524 GCA_963575035.1 Avahi laniger
TGCAAGATGCACCATTATTTTGTGTTCACTAAGAACAAAAACATCCCAATAAAATTATGACATCATGCCTTGATGATGGTCCTGCCTAATCCATAAATCAATCAAGTCAGCCCCTCATTGCTTTGAAATTTGTCTCATCTGTTCCAAGGGGCTGGACACTTTTCTTGCCTTCTGTTGCACTGCTTGGAATATGGCAGGCAATCCTCTCACTGCATCTCAGTAAGAAAACATAACACAGCCTCATCTACTTGTGGACATCTTCATTTGTTAGGTCTTATAAAAAGATTTAGTCATTGTTTTGATAGATATGTAATTTATTGAGGCTGTTCCCCTGATTTACTTTGGTGTAAAAAGTGAGGTAGGAATCTAACCTATGTTTTCCAGGCACTGCCTTCAATTCACTACAGTTCCCATCACTTCCAACTGTCTTACTCTGCACAGCTTCTCTTAGGTTATTTGTTTTACCCCTCAATAGATGATCGAGTTCACAACACCTCGACTATTGGACAGTGGCTGGACAATGCAATCAGCAGTCTCACTGACAGTCTGTTTGCTGTGAGAGACAGGGTGGCTTCAGCACAGTAAGAAAAGTCCTCTAAATAGGACCTCTGTAGCTGCACGCACAGGCTCAACTAGGAAGAGCCCTTTGGGAGCCTGCCCATGGTTAGAGGTGCAGGGGTTGCTTGACCTGGGAGCTTCTGACCTCTGGCTTGATTTTTATCCTTCTTTCTTGTAGATGACACGTCTAGGTCATTGGTAGGGGATGTAAGGAGAGCGGGTAAGATGCCTATCAATACAAGACAACCTAATGAAGACTGAAGCTGAAATTTCAGCCTAGGAATAGGCTTCTGTGTTTACATAAAACATATAATAGCTTTGGTGCAAATTGACATGGTTTTTCTAAGATAGATACACCTATAATCCCTAAACTGTATCTTGTACTGGGGAGATGTTCTGTAGACAAAGGTTTGAGGTGTGAGTTTTAGTCCTTCCTCTACTAAGGTACCCTGTGCCTCCTTGAACAAGCCACTCTCTGAGACTCAGCTTATTCACCTAATCTGTGTAGTGATGGGTTTAGACTAGGATCTAGATCTAGACTCTTAAGCTCTTTGCACAACAGATGGCTTTGAAATACATATAATCTAACACAGAATTTCAGAGCATTCTCAGGCTTTCTGGTGTTTACCCATTGATTTCCGTACATGCCCATCCAATGCTTACCTTATATATACATTCTAAGTTTCACTGATTTTCTCTTGTGTCATTGTCACAGAGAGTATTTGATGGTGCTCAGCAGCTGTATATTAAAGGTATTTCTCAACCTCCTATTCCTTGAGGGAGTAATAACTAAACAGCCTTGCAGAGGATATCCATTACCCTGGCATCTGATCCGCTTCCTCTGACAGGAGACAGAGATCTCTCACTTCCAGAGTAGACATGTCAGATACTCCTTTTCCTAGCACATTTGCACCTAGGGCCTGGACCTAGATTTCGTTTCTGCCCTAGATTTAGAATTGAAAACTGGTGACACAAAGGAGCAGGACCACTCACAACCCTTTCTGGTGAGGGGTGGCCACAGTGACAGCAGCTCCACTCTGTCTCTGGAGCAGCAGTGACAGCTGTCTCAGTGGCAATGCCAGGCCTGCTTTGGAGATATTGGTTGTACAGTCCACAGCATATGGGCCCAATGCCAGGGACAGGTTCACTGTGGCATATTGGGCACTGTGGTTGGCTAATTCTCTGGCCTGACCCAAGATTCTCTGAGCTACAAATATCCTATAATAAATTCCTTTTCTGCTTAAGTTAGCTAGAGTTAGTTTCTATTGCTTGCAACTGAAAACCTGAGTGACACACACCTTACCCTTCTTGAATGGATACAATGACTTAGATATTATTCTCCAACAAGATACTGCTTAGAAAGTTGGGAGTCATGATAGTTTGGGGGAGAGGGGAACAGGATGTGGAAACCATGCAACTTAATGTAAGTGTAGTACTCTACTTCCCTTTAGCACCCTAAGAAGCTTGCAAAATTAATAGCAACAAAGATGATATTAAATAATAAGAAACCTCTTGGGCTATTCTTTCATTATTCCATCAATTGCTTTGATACATTTAATGATGCATTTATTTAAGGTTCACAATGCAATTAGGATTTGTCAATAAAACAATATGCATAAATCATATACATTTTTGAGTGTCTTTTATGTGTCAGGATCTCTGCTAAATGCTGGGGCAGATTCACAGAAGACATAGGTTTTCCCTAAGCAAGAACGTTCAACACAATGTTCTAAGAGTGACAAGAATGCTACAGGGGGAAAGACTAAGCTGAGCCTATTTTGGGTAATCAGGGAAAAAATTTATCATCTGGGTTGAGCTCTTTTCAATAGACCAAGGTGTGGTCAGGTTGTGTCTCTGAGAGTGTGCAAGGTTTCCAAGGCAACAAATAGTGGGAAATAGAGTTTTATCTTTGTTATTCTGAAAAGCCATTGTAATGTCTGTGCAAAGTTTTCTTAATGTTCCCCAAGTTTTCCTGTTCCAAAGAGACTGAAGAATTTTTGTTTAGGCTCTAGCAAGTCTAAATTCAGTTGGATTTCATTGTTGTCCCTCTCCCCGAAGAATTGGCATGAGTCTCGCCAATTTAGAAATTTCCAGACTGCTTTTTAGTTTTGTGCATCATTGCCTCAATCCCATGGTGAGGACTTAACTGGAAAGCAGGTGTTTGTTCAGGTCTGATGGGGTCGGGACAGACTTGGTAAGGCTGCTGATAGGACGGAAGCCCTCCTGTAGCAGCAGGCTTGCCCAGGGCTTGCCATTTTGGGGGGTTGAGAGGTTGAGGGAGGCTGTGTGTGGGGGGAGAAGGCAGTTAGTTCATCAGCAGTCCTATTACCAGGGTCACCTCAACTAGAAAGCAGGCATTTGCAGTAACAAGGTGCAATGTTTTTGGTCTTTTTTCTGATCATTACCACATTGAAAGCTTTTCCTGGCAAATCAAGTAGAAAACTTCTCTGGCCTGAATCCTCACCTCTTGCATTTCCCACAGCAAATATTGTTTCAGTTTTTAAGGAACCATTTTACATTAATATAAAAAAAAATACCCACAAGGAAATAAGAGAAATTTGTGAACAAAATCTGCAACAAGAGATCCTGCTGTTAAGAGAGTTAAAAAGAAAATACAACTGTTCTGAAAGTTCAATTTAAGATCAGTGTTTGGAAAGGAGAGCACATTTTTTGGCAGCAGCCTAGTTATAAATGGTGATTGGGTTCCCAGATGAGCCCACAAAGGACTACTTAACTCACAATGTTCCTGTAAAATCAATCATGATGTCTTAGCCTTATATATTATTTTCATACCATTTACTTTTTTCACTATATACATTCATTTTCTACCATACGAGTTCACTGGAAGACATTTTTAAAATAGAGAAAAATATAAAGAATAAAGAAAAAAAAAACTCCCCAAAGTCCACCACCCAGAGATAATCATTTGAACACAATTTATTCATTATTTAAAATTTCAATAGATTTATTGATGTAAGATTAACATAAAATGAACTGTAATATTTGAAATGTATAATTTGATAAGTTTGACACGTGTGTATACGGGTGAAACTATCACATTGCCACAACCAAGATAATGAGCAAATCTATCACCCTTCCCCAAAAAATCCTCATATTCCTTTGTAATCCCTCCCTCTGTCCCCATCCCCAGGGAAACACCAATCTGACTTCTGCCAACTGTAGATTAGGTTGCATTTTCTATAGTTATATATAAATGGATTTATCTAGTATGTATTTCTTTTGTCTAGCTTCTTTCACTCAGTGTAAGTTTTTGAGATTCATCCACATGATAGCCTGTATCGACAGGTTTTTTTATTGCTGAGTAGTATTCTGTTGAACAATTATATAACAATTTATTTATCTATTCATCTATCGATGAACATCTGGATTTGTGATGTCTTTTTCCAACAACAACCAATTCTCTTACACCAAGTGCATATCCAACAGTTCAACTCAATTCTGACACTAACTAGAGTTAGCACAGACCCTACAGGTTAAGGAGTCCATCTCATAAAACCGCCCCCACTTCAGAGGCCAGCTGCAAACAGGGTCCTCAGGAAACCCACATTTCTGCTGGACTGACCACAAATTCAAGGATTCCTAGGACCTTCTTCTCAGGTTCTCCAATTTGTTAGAACAACCCACAGAAGTTAGGAAAGCATTTTACTTATGATTGCTGATTTATTATAAAGGATAAAACTGAGTAACAGACAATTGAAAAAGATTGGTAGGGCAAGAGGTGAGGAGTGGCCGACAGAACCACTCTCCTAGCACCTCGATGTGTTGGCCACCTAGGAAGCTCTCCAAACCCCATCACTTAGGGGTTTTTATGGAGGTTTCATTATGTAGACACAATTGTTTACATCATTGGCCATTGGCAATTGAACTCAATTTCCAGCCCCTTTCTTCTAAGGAGGGGGTTGAAAGTTCTAACCTCTAATCACATGCTTGGTCTTTCTGGTGACCAGTCTTACCCTGAAGCTCTGTCGGGACCCTACTATGAGTGGTTTCATTAGCATAACCTCAAGTAAGATACGGAACTTGTTATATATAACAAAAGACACTCCTCTCTCTCAGGAAATTCCAAGAGTTTTAGGAATTTTGAGCCAGAAACCAGGGACAAAGATCGAATGTATATACAATCTTGCCATGCACTTAATCATGAGGAGACATTTTGAGAAATGCATTGGGCAGTTTTGTCCTCGTGAGACCATCATACAGTGTACTTACACAAACCTAGATGGTATAGCCTACTCCACACCCAGGCTATATGGTATGACCTATTGATTCTAGGCTACAAACCTGTACAATATGTTACTGTACTGAACACCATAGGCAATTGTAACACAATGGTAGCTATTTGTGGATCTAAACACATCAAACATAGAAAAGGTACAGTCAAAATATGGTATTATAATCTTACATGACCACCATTGCATATGCGGTTCTTCATTGATTAAAACATTGTTATGTGGCTCATGACTGTATATTTTTTATTATACTACAGGGTTGTTTCCTGTTTGGGGCTGTTATAAATAAAACTGCTATGAGCATTCATGTACATGTCTGTGTATCAACACATGCTTTTATTTCTCCAGGAGTAAAATGGCTGAATCATATGGTAGATGTATGATTAATTTCTTAAGGAATTGCCAAATTTGTTTCCAAAGTGGTTGTAGCATTTTACTTTCCCGTCAGCAGTGTATGAGAGTTCCAGTTGTCTGAATCCTCACCAAATCTTCCTATGGTCAGTGTTTTAAATTTTAGATATTCTAACAGGTATACAGTGCTGTCTCAATGTGATCTTGATTTTAATTTCCCTAATGATTAATGGTGAAGAACACATGTTTATGTGCTTATTTGACATTGTATATCTTCTTTGGTGAAATCTCTGCTGAAATCTTTTGTTCATTTTTAAATCGGGTCGTTTGTTTTCTTACGATTGAGTTTTGAGTGTCCTTTATGTATTCTGCATGCCAAGTCCGTTATCCCATACGTGATTTTCAAATCTTTTCTCCTAGGCTGTGGCTTGTCTTTTCATTCTCTTAATACTATAGAGTATTTCAAAGAAGGGAAGTTTGTAATTTTGATAAAGTTCAATTTAGCAATATTTTCTTTTATGAATCATACTATCATATCTATGAAATCTTTGCTTAACCCGAGGTCACAAAGATTTTTTTCCTATGATTTCTTCTAGAAGTGTTATCTCATTTTACTTATAGATATATGATCCATTTTTAGTTAATTTTTGTATATAGTATGAAGTATAAAGTACAGATTTAAGTTGTTTTTTGTTTTATTTTGTTTTTTGCTTATGGGTATTTAAATGTTCCTTATACAGCTTATTAAAAAGACTTTTATTTTGCTTCTAAATTGTCTTGTTTTTCTGTTAAAAATTAGTTCAGTGTATATATGTGGGTCAAGTTCTCTATTTTGTTCCATTGAACTTCATGTCTTCATGTCTTCATGTCCATTCTACCTTCACCGTATTTTCTTGACAACTCTAAGTGTTCTA
The DNA here is from genome assembly GCA_963575035.1 of Avahi laniger. Lineage (NCBI taxonomy): Eukaryota > Metazoa > Chordata > Mammalia > Primates > Indriidae > Avahi > Avahi laniger. The sequence continues at coordinate 6,074 of CAUYSK010020505.1, forward strand.
GGTTACCTTGATATCAGGTAGTGACAGTCTTCATTTGTTCTTTCTCAAAGTTTTGATCTTTCTTCTTCTAACACTAAAAGGAATAGCTATGTGAATGGAACATCATCCACATTCAATTGTTTACTTAAAATAAATTCTTAGAAGTAAAACTACCAAGTCAAAGAATATAAATATCTAAAGTTCTTACACAAATTATTCTCCGGAATAATTAAACCAACTTATCCTCTTTGAGTGTTTACCAGTAAATGAGAGTTCAGGTCCCACCATAACTCTGCCAACCATGGTATCGACTATCCTCTTCTTTTCTTTGGCATTCTTTAAATATTTATATGCTGGGCCCTAGGCTAAGCTCTTTACACAGATAATCTCACTTAATTTGTACAATGCTATCTGGTAAGTACAATCATAATCCTCCTTTAACTCACAAGGAAATCGAGTCCTAGACAGTTTAGAGGGCTTGGCCAAGGTCACACAGCCAGTGAGTGCTACAGCTGAGACTTCAACCCAGGCCAACTAACTCCAGAAGCTGAACATTTTAACCAACTCTGCTCTGTCTCGTATCTTTGCCAATTTAAGGGGCTGAAAAAAAGAAAAACTGGCATCTCTTTTAATTTGCATTTTTTTGACTATTATGGAAGAGGGATATTTTTATCTTGGATTAACTGGATTTACTTGGGGGATCAATTCTATGGGTAGCTGCATTCTGAGCTCCAACTTGGTCCTTAGGAGGTCATGTGTCTTCCTCGGAGCAACTCAGGTGTTAGAAGAGCAAGATTTGGATTCCACCTGTATTTTGTGGTCCCAGCTATGTGATCTTCAGCAACTCACTCACCTCCCTGGAGCCTCAGGCTGTTTACTTGCAAAATGAAGGTGGATATGCTTTTTCTTACAGAGTTGTTATGAAACTGCTGAGATCAGATGGATTTAAGCACATCAGCAAACAATGAGAGATGAAGTATGAGCAACACTGGGCTACAAGCTTTCCAGTATCTCCCTTAATCCTCCTAACTTCATGAAATAGGCATAGAGCTTTGACATAATTTCACCAAGGGTACATCAATAGTAAGTGGTATGAATATTGCAAAGTCCTTGTCACATAGAAAGTCCTTAATAAGTGTTCAGTCACCCAGGAAGACATCACTCCTTGCCCCAGAAGTGAAGATGGGGTCTTCCAAGCTTCTCAAGAGATTAGGACACCCTTTTGTCAGAGAGAAGAGATCTTTGAAGTACAGTATCAATATTGTGACACGAGTAGGTGAAACCCTTGGTTATCTAATTTCTTCCTTTATTTTACCTAAAACTAGGAAAAGATCTAACGGCAATCCCCTCAGCATACAATAAACTTTCCTGCAGCAAACCATGTACCAGCTTCTCTACCATGTGGCTCTTAAGCCTCATGCACTGACTTTTCTAGAGCATCATCCTTCTCCTGTAGTTGCCCTCTCACTTTTGTCTTGTGCCTCCAGTGCAAATAGGATGGAAGTGAAATAAGAACATTCTTATTATATTAAATTCCCATTGATAAACATTGCCCTTGTCACTGTACTTATGGAGGGAGAAAAGGAGAGAGAGAGAAAAAAAGAGAGAGAGAGAGATTAGCTTTGTCTTTCAGACTCAAACCCTCCCTTCTGTGCTCTGGGATGCTGCTCTGTCATCAGACTCTACAACAGGGAGCACTTCAGGAGGACTATGAAGCTGGCAGAGGCAGAACTGACTTGCTCCCCACATTTGCTTCTTGCTGGGTTTCCATGTGCTTCCTGGTCCTGTCGACAGCACCTGGCCGCACTTCTTTGCCCCATCAGCACCAGCAGAGCAGCGCCCCCTCCTCACAAGTCCCGTCTCCAAGTTTCTAAGCTTAGTAATTCCAACCTCTTCTTGTTCCACAGCCCTAAGGATGGTAGCTGCTTCTTGCAGTTGCTCCTCTGTAATACTTCAGTGTTCCTTTTTTTTTTTTTTTGACTTTTTAATTCTTCAAGCCTAGTTAACAATTATCTATATTAAATCTTCTTTGTCAAAATAATTGTGGTTTCTGTTTCTTAACTGGACGTTGAGTGCTACAGAGAAGGAGGGAGGAGGTAGCCCCAGGAGGTTATTAAAGCCCCTTCAACAATAAATCTCCCTGTTCCTGCAGACTGGACCCACTGAGGTCCCTAAATGATGGAAGGGACATAAGATACCTGAGCTTGGGCCAGCATGGGGCCCTGGGGAAGCAGGGAGGCTGCCCGACTCTGCCTCTTGGCTAGCCTTCAGGCTTCCCAGTGTCCAATTCAACTCATCCTGCTGCAGTCCCACCAGCAATAAAGCATGCATGAGAACGGTGGCCCCTTGGCCACATTTCCCAGATACCTTAAGGGTACTGACCCTGGCATCTTCAGCTGTGGAGAAATGAGGTAGCCACCAATCCTGGCTCCGACAAAAGTGGTACCAGCTTCCTCCGCTTGGAGAAGAGACACACAGGAGGAGGTGTGGTCAGTGCCCTTCATTGAAGGCAAGGTAGCTTACTCGAATCTTGATGGGGACAGAGAAGATGTACCTCCCTCAGAAGCACCAGGGCTCAGAATTCCCAGTTCAATCAACTCCCAAAATTTGCTGGTTAAGAATTGATAAGTTTATAGGCCCAGGTGCTAGACTGTCCAGGTTCAAATCCGACCACTGCTTCTTACTAGCTGTGGGAGCTTGGGTAATTTTCTCAACCTTTCTATGTCTCAGTTTCTTCATCTGTATAATAGGGATAATATGAGTACTTACCTCATAATGTTTTGAAAGGGTTTGATGAGTTACCTCATGTAAAGCATTTAGATCAGTGTCTAGCACATGAAAAGTGACATCAAATTAGTAGTTATGTGATGATAATGATGATCTGTGTGAGTATCCCACCCTAGGCAGCGGAGAAAAAGTACGTATGGAGGGAATATTTTGCGTCCAAAAAGCTATTTGTTAAGATACTTTAAGTTGTAAGAAACAAGAAACCCTAAGACAAATAGCTTGAAAGGAAGATTTACTATCTCAAAAAGAAGTCCAGAGCAAAGCTTCTTCAGCAGACCAAGGATGCCATGAAGGACTCAAACTTCTTTTCGTACTTCTTTTCTGTCATTCTCGGCAGAATGGCTTTTTCCTGAGGCTTGTCCTCTCATGTTTTCAAGGTGGCTGTAGAAGCTGTCACCATCATAGCCTTGAGACAACATACAGGACATTAAGAAGGAGTTTGGTTCCCAGTGTATTTTTTAAACATAAACAACCTTTCCCGGATTCCCCTCCCCCTAAGACCCATCCAACTTCTCTTTTATTCTCATTGGCTAAACTGTTGCGCATGCTCACGCCTAAGCTAATCACTGACAAAGAAAATGGAACCTCCAGATTACTTAGACCAATCATGACGCAGAGCTGGCAATGGGGTGGAACTCACCACTCCCCGGGCCCCTCCACCTAGCGTATGGCTGCACAGGAGGCTATATGCCCAAACAGAATCAGGGTGCAGTTGGGAAGGACCAGGGGAGAAATGGCTGATGGGCAAGCAAGCAAGAGTGACTGCTACAGTGGCCTTCCCAGCACCCTACACACCGCACAGCCCTTGGCCTGTGCATAAACACTGACCACACTGGACATTCAGGAGAATTTATGGGGGAAGAAGATACTTTTCCCCACCACATCAGGGACATGGGGACCAAAATAGGTTTGCTCTAGACCTAAAACATATGCGCGTGCACACACACACACACACACACACACACACACATTCCTGGGCAGCGTTTGCCAGTTAGGAGGAGTGTGAGGAATGGGAAAGAGTGTGGGGAGGAAGGGGGAGGCAAGAGCTGAATAAATTGGCGTGTCAACAAAGGCTGGAGAAGAGAACATTAGCAAGAAAAAGGATGGGAGCTGGAGAGTCCCCAAACACAGAAGCCGGGGGAAATGAAGGGACAAATTCAGGAAGGAATGTTATTTAAAATGTGTGCACATCTGAGGAGCAGAAAAACCAAAGGAGCGGCACAAAGGGCTAAACAAGACGGGGGAGCCTGGGAGCGGGAGTTGAGAGGAGGCTCTTTCAGGGCAAGTGTAATAGCAAGTGTTTAGCAATGACCCGAGTACCAATTCTATTTTTCCTTAATGTGAAGTCTCTGCTGTTCTGAAATTACATGACTAAAATCCTGCTCCTTCCACGAGGCAGGAAGAAGGCACAGGAAGGAATCAAATGAAGCAGATGCTGGAAGCTGGGACAGAGTGGCAGCCCCCGGCCAGAGACGCACAGACACCCACGTGAACAGCTTCTGACGGGGAGGGGTGGGGGTCTGAGCTGCCAAGCTCTCTGTCTGGAAGACTTGTTTACTTTTTCATGCCCAGACCTTGAGGGGCCCTTTTGGCAATGTTTACTGGGGGCCCAGACCTCACTCATGGTATCCCACGGTGCTAAGACTGGGGGCAAAAGGCTCAGTCTGGCCGTCTGCTGACTAGGAGGCTTTGAAATATCTGGAATCTCTTTAACCCCAGGTTGCCTTACTGTCTGCATTCTTTGACAAGCACTTTTAACAGTTGGATCCAGAGAGGGCAAACTCAACTTTTCTGGGTATTGATGCTGTAAAAAGAAGAATAATGAGAATTCACTGGAATCATTCTTGGAGAAAGCATGGTATTTGTTCAGAGCAAACACCTTGACAAGTCATGTAAGGTGGTTGCTAGCACACAGCCTCATGCACAAGGACTCTGTGTCACTGTGTGCAAGGAGATGGTGAGATGTTCCACCTTGCCAATGTAGCCTTTCCTATCTACCCCAAATGTTTAATAAAAGTCTACCAAAACTCCCAAAATGTTTGGTGTGAGTGGACTTTTTTTCTGGAAAAAGAGGCTGTATCTTGCTCCTGAGATGAAGCGGGAGGTGAAACGATCAGCACATGTGGACACAGGAGTCAAGGACAACTCTGCTGACATCCAGAGTCCCAGGAGGGAAGGATTGTCTCAGACATCTGGGCAGGTGGGGCCTGGGTATCTACCAGCCAACCAAGGAACCAATCAGAAACACCAACCAATGTGGATTTATGCAGCTCTTGCTTTATGCTGAGCACATATGAAAGTACTTCCTGCAGATATGCACTATGGGAAAGGCATGGCATTCAAGCAGTTGACAATCTAACCTGGACACCAAACACAAGCCAAAGAGGGGTTTAAAATGTGTGTTTGTGACTATGATTACAGTAGAGATCAGAGTCTTAGGCAGACTGATGGTCAGAAGTAGTCGAATTTTGTGGAGGAGGTGGCTTGAGAGCAGGGAGGCATGATCTCTCCAGACAGGAAGATGGGAAGGGGAGGACTTCTGTGGAGCATACAGGCAAAGGCAAGGAGGTAGGGACATGTGTGGCAAGCGTGAGGGACACTTGGTCCCGCTGGCGTGAAAACGGACAATTCCTTGACCTGGCCGTTCAGAGAGGAGGAAGGGAACTTCGGGGCAAAAATAATCCCCATAACTCCAAGCCGGAGGACTCCCCACCTACACAAACACGGTCACACACAGGACGGGCTGAGTCTTCAGAGCAGGAGGACCGAGAAGAGGTGCTTTATGTGATTTATAACTGTGTGTGACCCCAGACAGCAGCCACTCCAGCCCCAGATGCCACTTCAGAGAGCGGAGATATGTTTTTTCATAAAAATTTTATTTTACTTGAATGCAAAAGTCAGGAAAGTTAATCTGAACCAAAAGGAGAATTTCTCATAGAGACCTCTGGTTTGCTCATAAATACTTCCCAAGTGCTCCCAGGCCACGGCTCCTGCCTCCAGCTTCAGCCTGTTGGTATTCAGCCTCGGACAGGGAAATTACGGATTCCAGTCTCACCCGAGGAATTAAGGTCGGAACAATACAGTATTTTACAATCCAGTACAAGCCTCATTTAGCCAGAGCTTTTCATGCGTGGCATCTTAAAGCTCTTTATGACCTTTTTTTAAAAAAGGAAAAGAGAAAAAAAAAAAGAATTTAAAAGAGAAAACCTTCTAAAAACCCAAACCCCTACTGAACTAAATGAGCCATTGAGAGTGAATAGGACTTAACAGTGGCCTTCAGAATGGGAACAGAGGTCCCACTCGGATGGAACAAGAACAACAGAATCAAAGGAAATCACAGCTCGGAGAGGACTGCACGGGGCCTGAAATGTACCCCTCGGCCCCCGGGGCCCTGATGGGCTCTGCGATTTGTGACTAGCACAGCGAGCTCGGGATGGGGTCAGGACACAGGGTTCTGGCCCCCGTGATTCTGTGAGTGCAGGGGGGACCAGAGGCCACCTTCTATCCCCAAAGATGGCCAGCACCAGCCTCAATATTTGCTCTACTCACTCAGGCATCACCCTCCCCGGTGGCCTCTGTGCTAGGAAAGGAAGTGGCTCTATTGTGTGCTTTTGGATTCCAATCTTAATCATAGCTCTGCCTCCCAGGTGCCCAGGGCTCTCGTGCTGGGTCCTGGTACAGCCCTGGCCATGCCTGCCTTTCTTGGAAGTCCCTATGTTTTGAACAGTCTCTCCGCACCTCCTCTTTCTCCTCTCACACTGCCCCCAACTCCCCCCGCCCTGGGCGCACTACCCCTGGGTCCTGTGTTTTGCAGAGAGCCAGCTGTTTCCTTGGGCCAATCTGATAAATTCATTCCTTCAGAGGTGTTACAGGATGGCAATCCTTTAACATGATGCTTATCTCAAAAAATATTTTACATCTTAGACAGATCTCCAAAGTTGTAACCAGAGAAGGGACCTGGAATTTCCAGGAAGTTGAGGATGCTCAAATTAAATGTTCAGGGTTGCCTTGGTGCACGGGAGGCCGGTGAAGGATCCTCTTCATGCACATGGGAAATGTAAGCAAGTCGTCTTGGGCTGTTGACAATGTAAAACTGTAGACCTCACGAGTCAGTCCCTAGGCAACTCGGTTACTTTAAATTGACAAGTTTAAGCTGATTTTTGTTTTTTTAATTTCCTGCTTCTGTGTGGGAATGAAGCTCTGGAATAAGATATCAGCTATTAAAAAATTAAGGAAATGACTTCTAAGAAAAAAAAGTGGGATGTAGATTTTGATGAACTGTGACAACCTCGCAGATTTTGTGAAGAGCGAGGCGATGAAGGCTGTAGGACACAGGGATGGCATTCGGCACAGAGCAGGTGCTCAGCCACTCCTCATCCACACACTGCCGGCTTCCTGCCTCGTCTCTCTCCGCCGCTGGATCCTTCACTGCCATCCTGCGCTTGCACCTTGTTCTTCAATAAGTTGCACCGATACCTTTCCCAGGCCATTCTCCTGGGCCCGGGGAACGGGGAGTGCGAGCAGCAGCACTGCGGGGAGGTAGGCCCTGGGCGACCACTGGACCTGGGGCAAATCCTGTCCCCTCTCTTCTCCTGGTCTCACCATCTGAAACGTGAGCTCATTGAACGAGGCGGAACCGAAGGTCTCTTGTGGGATTAATATGCCAGGTTTTGTGAGAAGTGACACAACCATACCACTAACTGTGTTCAGCCCCTCTGGATTAGGGGACTACTGTTCTTTCAACTTCCCAGCCACAAACAGTGTTTCCTCCATGCGATGAGTACTCAGACACGGATAATGAGATTTGGAAGTGAAGGCCAAGAGGGTCACAGGCAACCTCAGGCACTAGGAGAAGATTAGCGCGTGGCTTACTGAAACGTGCGTCTGCACGGGCAGCACAGCGAAAGGAGCAGCAAGAGGACAACGGAGATTACTCGCTCTCTGACGCTAGGGTCCCTGGCACTTACTATCATCCCTGGGGCTGGAGAAACCAGTGACCCCCAGAGTCCTCCTGACAGCTGATTATACAGAAGCAATGGAGGGAACGGAAACCAGAGTAGGTGGAACAGTGCAGACACTGCGAACACCCTCTGCCATTTATTTATGCGCCCACCAGTCTGACTTCCAACTGCCAAAGCTCCCCTTGGCCCGAAGGTTTTCTCTGGCCTCCAGAGCCCACCCTGCCTGGGCACACCCAGGCTGGAATCGACAAGGCCCCTAGCAGCAGTCCTTCGCCGCCCTGCAGATGGGGCACCTGTGAGGTGGGTGGTGCCCGGCAGGCCCACGCCCCAGATGCGTACAGCAGAAATCTGCCGGCGCTCTGTGTTGGCTGCTTTCCCGCGCCTGTCCCAATTCCTCATTCTCCGATTGGTGTTTCCTGGGATCACTTCCCAAATAAACTATTTTCGGGCAGATCCATGTTTCAGAGTTTGCTTCTGGTGGGGATCCAAACTAACAGAAATGGTTCGGCTTCTGAAAACACAGCTTTGGTGTCGAGTGGAGCAGTAGCTCACTTATTCAGTCAATACGTATCTGCTGTGCTCCTACAGGAGCAGGCACTGAAGCAAGTGCTGAAGAGCTACGTATAGATATTCTGTGAAGTCAGTAGATGGGGACGTGGCTGAGAATGTCCCATGGCAGGCAGAGTTAGCTGTGACAGGGGAAAGGGACTGCCACGGTGCCAGCCTTTGCTGGACACCGCAAGCTCCGGATGTGCTGGCTGGCCGAGTGTCTAAAGATGAAAGATCCGGCTCTGAGAAGCCTCTAATTCAACACCCACCATCTTCCCCAGCCCCCAGCAACACAAAAGCTTCTTTATGATGTGAGGCGTGAGAAGGTGGTCCCGGCAAATTTTGCTGAGGGAAATGTGGCGTGGGAGTGAAGAACCAGGCTGCAGCCCTCGTGTTTGTCCAGGTGTCTGTTCACATCAAGGCACTCGCGGGGCTGACCTGCGACAGGGCTCGTCGGGCCTTTGAAGCCTGCAGCCCTTCTGGCCATCAATCCTGCGCCGCAGCCTGGGAAGTGGATGTTGCTCCAAGGGTGGGCCCCTGCGTGACACGGAGCGCAGTGTGCCCCTCAGGGGCAAAGGGAAGCATGCAGACCTCGCTGTGACTTTTAGGGTCGCAAGGAGGATCCAAGAGCTTTAAAGAGAAACATCACATGAAAGAGACAGGGCTTCAGAGTTGAGAGACTGAGTCCCCCAGCAGCTGAATAAATGGTGTCCACATATTCACCGGCCTGCCCCGTCCCCTCCCAGGAGGCGCCCAGGGCGGCAGTGGATGAAGCCTGACGTCGGGGATTCTGGGAGGCCCAGGAGAGGCCCTGCTTCCCCAGCGCCGCAGAAGCTGACTGGGGGCCTATTTGTACTCCGTTGGGGAGCTGCCCCCAACCCAGTTCTGGAATTTCTTCTTTAGATTGCCACAAGTCAAAATGACATTCTCAAACCTCAATTTTAATAGACATTAATTATGAGGATCATCAATTGGGTTAAAAGCTGATGAAGCTTAGTATTCAGATCAAATAAGAGAAATGTCCATTTAAGCTTATTTTTTAAATTACCAACAGAATGTATAATTTATAAAGAGAATGAATTGTATTTTTGTCTCCTTCTTTTCCTAAGTGGCTCTTTTCCACTTCTCTTAAGTTTGTCTAAAGCCAGATTGTTTTGTGATCGGCAGCATGGGGAAGGCCTGGAGCAGGAGGTCCACCGCGGAGGCTCTTCCTTCACCATCTCCACGGCATCACAGACCTGGGAGGTGTCCCTCCGCTGCTGACCGCCACATTAAAGAAGACAATCATAGCATGAGTTTTTGTTTCCCCTTATGAGAAAATGTAAGTACTATATGAAAGTTTAAAAATTAAATTTCTAATTTATTATCCACTTATTAATAGGTTTTACTAAGTAACATTCATTAATTTCATTTGGTTTTGAAAATTAAAGGTCAAATCTTTAACAAATTAATTTTAAGTAATAAAGTTTACTATTAATGAAAAGAGGGGTGTGAGAGGAGTGGGGTGAAGACAGGGAACATAGTCCAGGATTTCTGTTGTTTTTCTCCCAGTAGGAGCATTAATGCTGACTGTGTGCTAAGCTTTTGCGGTAAAACAAACTGGAAAAAGACACTTTTCCAACTTAGGGAGTTTACATTTTGGTTAAAGGACTAAGGAAAATATCAAAATAGTACAGTATAATTTAGACTATAATAAATGTCATAAGAGAATAATCATCAAAGTGATATAGGAATTCAGGAGAGGTAGGGACTACCTTGGTTGAGGGAAATTCATTCATTCATTCAACAAATGGTACCTACTATGGCCAGGCACCGTTCTAAGGCATTGAATTGTACAGTGAACAGGACAGACCCCTCCCTCGTGGAGCTCACAGTCTAGTAAGGAGAGATAGCTAATGAATAAGTAAATTAAATGTTTGTTAAAAAGATTTTAAATGCTAAGGGAAAAAGAAAATAGAGTGGTGATCTTGACTTTTGCACTGAATGGAAGGGGTTATTGGAGAGCTCTGAGCAGCAGAGTGACATAATCTGATGGATATCTTAATAGGATCACTCTTAATTGAGAAGAGCTTTAGAAGACCTTTGAAGGAAATACTAAAACCTTAATATTTTCTAAAAGCGTTGTTAATGTGCATCGAGCAAGTCCTACATGCCAGACATTGTGATAATCAGGTGTCCAGGATTCTCTCAGGCATTCCTCTGTCAGCACTTTGGGGAAGATATCATTTTTATCCCTAATATACTGACAAGGAAACTGGAGCTGAAAAGCTATTAATAAACAGTTTATCTAAAACCTCACTGCCAATAGACGGTAGAGACACGCGTATGTCAAATGTTCCCACCACTAGCCCCTCTGTTCCCACTTGGTTTACTACACTGGGTTTCAACCTTTCCTAAACCACCTCCTTCATGATACAGATTTCCTGGTCAAAACACCTTACAGGGTTCCCAGTATTTGTAGTTTTCCTTTGGGAATTTTCTGTGCCGTGCCTGTAACAGGAACTCCCCGTTCCACCCAAGCCAAGAAATTCTCAACTGTAATGGTCAAAGCAAGGAACACAAATGAGAAAGCATATCACATCAAATAGTTTGTAATGCAATATAGCAGGAATTATAAGGTATATATCCGTGTTAAAAAAGAAATAAAAACAATACACACCTGACAAAAAGAGCCATGCAGACAAAAAGTCAAAAGAGTTTAGGACTCAGTTCATGGTCCTTCCAACATGCCATGCTCATTGGTCACTTTATGCCTGGCTCTTGCACACTGGCCCACACACATGATTTTATCCTCATAAAAAACCTGTAGCTATGCGCTGATTGTTATCACCCCCAATTTATAAAGTCAAGCTTAGAGATAAGTAATTGCCAAGGCTACACAGCAGGTGGCATCTATCAATCCAGCACTGTTTTTTTTAACACCAAATTCCATAAGCTTTTTCTCATCACACTGTCATTTGGATGAAGGGAGAGGAGAGGAGAAGAGAGGAATAAACATTGTCTAATATAAGGAACGAATGACTGCCAGCAAAGTTGATGGCTAGTTAAAATGGCACCCAGCTAGGAGGTGATGCAGGATGAGGTGCCTCTTACCCAAAGATGCAGTAACTGAAAGCAAATTGTTTGTGGGACAAGCTGAGTCTGGAAGGGGCCAGTTGCCAAGATGAGTGGTATGTTCAAAACCAGAGAAGGAGTTGGCCAAAGCCTAAGGGATGAAACACAGCTGGTGCTTCTGCGACACAGGGTAGTAGGAGAAATGGGAATAAACTTGGGGAGGAGTTGGGACGTCGGGGTGCAGGATAAAAGAGAAGGGCAATCATCTGATGAGTGGATTAAGGAAATGTATTATATGTACACCATGGGATATGACTCAGCTGTAAGAAAGAATGAAATAGTGTCTTTTGCAATAATTTAGATGGAACTGGAGGCCATCATCCTAAGTGAAGTAACTCAAGAACAGAAAAATAAATGCTTCACTTACAGGTGGGTACTAAACTATGCTACACAAGGACACACAGATTGGTATAATGGATATTGGAGACTCAAAAGGTAGGTGGATGGGGGGTGGGCAGTGAAGGGATGAAAAATTACCTCTGTGGTACAATGGATGTCACTAGGGTGATGGGTACACCAAAAGCACAGACTCCACCACTATACAATATATACATGTAACAAACAAATAAATCAAATTTCAAAAAACAAAAGGAGAGAAGGACACAGAATGTGACTGAGGGGACATGGTAGCAATTCTTGAATAGATGTGTGGGGGAGAGGCAGAACCTCTGTGTGGGTCTTAGACCAAATAGTGGCTTCATTTACTGGGACAGGGTGACATGGATAACAGTAGGTCACTACTTGGTAGAAGACCCACATGGGAGGTCCCCGCAGTGCTCACACTGGACTCAGGGTTGTCTCTTCCACCTTCCTCCAGGGGCCCTTGAGCTGTCTGGGGTCCAGGATCTGCAGGGTGACAGTTACTCTCCAGGGTGCCTGACCACAGCTAGTCAGTTTATGTCATTATTTAACTCAACCACTCCCAACATTATGGGACCCTTATGAAGATATTGATTGACTGATTTACTTATTTACGTAGTAAACTGAAGTGTCTTTTCCCTGTGTGAATCTTGTCTCAAAAAAGATTCCATTGTATATATTTTAGATTAAATCTTATAATATTTTTATCCAAGTCTTTTTTCCAAGCATTGGATTTTGTGAGATGAGAGGATTAAAAGAAATCCCTTCAATTTCTACCATTTTGCCATGTATGGAGGATATAAGGATATGAGGAGCAGTGTACACAATTCCTAACAAATTCATATTTCATGTGTTCAAACTTTGGCATTATCTGGGTTGCATGTCCTCATCCTCAAATGATGAAAAGTTTTAGCAATTATTTATTTTACCATAATGAAACCCATTCAAGATTCTGAGGCCTGAAGAATGGTGTTTAGGAAAGAAATTATAGAAAGCAAGATCATTATACTCGCCATCATTGCACCTTACGGCTCAGGTGCTTCCTTCTCCTGTCCACCCCCCTTGCTGCCTTTATCTCACGTGATCACGTGGCCACCCTGTGAAACAGGAGCAAATTGAGGCAAAGCTTGCCGGGGCCAAAGTTACTCATTTTTGCTTTGTCAAAATTAGGTGAGTACCGTTTCTCCTATTCAAATACTGACGTAATACAAACTGAGGTTAGGATTAGCCACCCCCATCCCCTGGCTGTGGGGATAAACTCCTCGACAGAGAAAACTGGAAGGGAAATAAGGCACATTTAAATTTCAGTCTCTGGAAACATGAGGACAAGGCATGGCTTGATGGATTGGTATCAAATTTGTCTTCAATGACTCCTATCCTACATTCCTATCTTATTACAGTCAGCTGCCGAAGAACCAACAATCCTGAATGTACCTTAAAGGGCACAGGAGGATTAAATAATGCATGAAGGATTTCCTGACAAGTCTGTCAGACTTAAATTTTGGAACATGTAGAACATGGCTCAGAGTCTCAGGAGCGACAGGCCCAATGAGCGATATCACTGACATTCTGGATTTAATTTTTTTTAAAGGAAAATCTGTGTCAAGTCTTACAACGGTTACTTTCATTTTACCATATTTCTCAGACTAAAGCTGCACTGCCCAAAATGGAAGCCACTGGCCACACATGGCTACATGGCTGTTGAGCACATGAAATATGACTAGTCCAAATTGAAATGAGCCATAAGTATTAAAAATGTCCTAGAATTTGAAGACTTCATATGAAAGAAATAATGTAAAATAGCTCATTAATAATTTTTGTATTGATTACATGTTGAGATGATAATATTTTGGATATATTGAGTTAAACAAAATATATTATTAAACTTAATTTCACCTATTTCTTTTAGCTTTTTAATGTGGCCACAGTAGAATTTAAAATTATGTTTATGGTTCACATGAGTGGCTTGCATTATATTTCTATTGTATAGCAGGGGTCTAGAGAACACTTCTCTCTCAAGAACTGTTAAGAATTTGAGATTTTACCCCATTTGCAAGCTAAGAAGTCACCCTGCCACAATTTCATGAATGCTAGTAGAAGACACAAGACTCCTGGGTCAAAGACAAAGGATAGTTTATAACAACTCATAACAGTAGCAGTAGCCAGAGTATGAGCATATTTGCACCGGTTCACCAAGCCCCAGTTACAGATGACAATTACAGATGATATCTGTACATGTAGTGTGTGGCATTATAGGAAAGAAACTTTGAACTTAGAGAACTTGAATTTTTTATGAAGTACAGTAAGCAAATGTGCTATTTGCTCTGGAGGAAGACACTGTCTCTATCTCCAAGGCTGTTTCTGTATAAACATCCTTAAAAAGATAATCCAGGGAAAAGGATCACCAGTGTATTGCTTGCAAGATGTACAGGAATGTGAGAGACCCATGGAGAATTGTCTGCCAACAGTCTTATTTCCACAGGTCTTCTTTTGTTAGAGTATCCATTTCTCTTTGAGGATATTATACTTCTACACACTAATTTAATATATATTATTTAATAATACATAGTTCAAAAGCCAACATTAGTCCCAAACTCTTTATAATTTCTGAAAAGGTTTGTTATTTTCTTATTGAATTATATACCAAGATCTTAAGCTTCTCTTCTCTGAAAAGAACCCATTTTCTGGAAATCATTAAATA
>CAUYSK010020507.1:0-41173 GCA_963575035.1 Avahi laniger
GAGACCAGCCTGAGCAAGAGCGAGACCCTGTCTCTACTAAAAATAGAAAGAAATTAGCCGGACAACTAAAAATATACAGAAAAAATTAACCAGGCATGGTGGTGCATGCCTATAGTCACAGTTACTCGGGAGGCTGAGACAGTAGGATTGCTTGAGCCCAGGAGTTTGAGGTTGCTGTGAGCTAGGCTATGCCATGGCACTCTAGCCTGGGCAACAGAGTGAAACTCTGTCTCAAAAAAAAAAAAGGGAGATCTTAGGATAAAGAGTTGCAAAAACGGACAAGGACAGATAAGAAAAAGACAAAGGGAAGTGAGTGTCATGGGAGCCTGGGAAAGAGACTCTTACTAGGGAAGTGGGCAAAGATAATCCGGGTCTCCAGGAAAAGATTAGAAATCTCTGAAGTAGTGAATAATAGAAAAGTGAGTGTAATAGAGTTGCAAATTTACTCACATCCCCACTCAGATTTGGAAAGAAAATATAGCCTCTTCATTTCTCTATTAACAGCCAGATTGTCTTTACAATACACACCTACACAATACAGAGAACAAAAAAGAAAAGTCTAAAATTTAGTCCCACCCAAAAAATTAAATCCACTATCATATTAGTCTCTGGTAAAATGAGCAGTATCTTAGCATCCGTATTCTTCATGCTTTACCCAAATGGTATTTGCAGTTTGGGAGCGTATGCTGTAGAGGCCGTGGGAAGGAGTCACCTCGAAGGCCTCACTGGCCCCTGTTGTGAAGGGGCAGCTGGCCTGGTCTGCTGCATGGGCCAAGTGGCAATGTAGCATCTGAGCAGTGTTCAGGCATCTGCCGAGAAAGCGCGAGCTGGTGGAACTCAGGGTGTGGACGTTCTGGACTCTGTCAGGGCACAGTTGTCTTCCTGCTGATTCCCCCCGCACTTAAGCCTCACAAGCATTTGGCTACACAGCACTCTGGGCCCTGACTCCTGAACTTCCCAGACTAGCCCCAGCCTGACTCTCAACTCCCTTCTACATGTCCCCCTTAGGGAACACAGGCACTTGTGGGTCCTCTCCCTGACACACAGGAAGCAGATCACAGGAAGAAGCCAAAGTCAGGTCTTCTTTCTGTTTAATCTACTCTTCACAGCCAAGTTTTATCTGCTGCATCAGGCCAGATTGATTGATATGAGAGCTTTTGGGGACATCTCATTGCATGTCACATACCACCTCCCATTAGGACTTCAGCCGTGAAAGAGGAGATCTATACATAAGTGTCTCTGGTTTCCTCTGTCTGCCTGTCTCTTTCTCTTTCATTCAACCCTTGAGATCAACAGGGTACGGTTTTTCCTTCTTACTTTTTGACTAGAACCTCTTTTTCACAAAACCCTGATTAATCTTGCTAGGCTAGCTTCTAGACATTTTAAAGGGAAAAATAAAGGAATTGAGAAAATATTCTCCAAAAAAGTCTGACTTTCAAGACTACTGCCTATCTGCACATTGTCTATGGAACCATCTACCCTTCTCTTTGCTTTTCTGTTGCAATTCTCCTAATTTCCCCTAAATTCCCAAATCTGACTAGGGAAAAAAACACTCACAAGAAAATACAAAAAACATGGCATATTACATTTCTCAAAATATTTTGTTCATATATTATACCTAGCATCCTAGAACTGTAGTCTTTCTCTAACAGGAAGAAGATCTAGATTATATTTCCATGATCTATGAAATTTTCCTTAAGAGCAAACTGAAGTTGGAGCTCTGAACTTCTAATACCCTTTCTTTTTATTAACTTTTCCATGTTTATATACTCTTTCTGGGTAAATAATGTTACATTCCTTAGTTTTATAATGTTACACAAATAAGCTTACTTTTAATTATTAAGCAGTTCATATTCATTTCTGCATCTTAAAGATAAAACCTAATGGAGTTTGTGAAAGTTTTGAATCAAATGTACTAGCATTTGAATGCCTCACTAGAGCTCCTTTGTGTTTGTTTATTCTCCTTATGACCACTTCAATACACAATGCTGAATTTAATCCAAATACTTACCCTCCAAGATGCTGGTTCCACCATTTACAATCCACACCTACCTCTTTGTAGAACACTGCTTGCTGTCATCTGCAAAGTTAAAAAGAATTTTATTTCTGGATGGAGTTTGATTATATTTTCCTATTGAGTTCTTGATTGTGAGACAAGCCTTGGTTGTCTTGTGAGACAAGAAAGACTATTTCAGCCTTGTACATGTATGTTTCATTTTTTTCTGAACTGCTTTTAGTAGAGTTGGTTGATTGTTTTTAAACACTTTCAGTACCAATATATTTTTGACAAAGTGAAAAATTTAATTTGAGATTATATAACGAAAGCTTCCAAGAAAGTGTACCAAAAATTTAATTGTGTGATTTCATCATTTAAAATGTAGTAGACACAGTTTTGACTACAATTGCCAGTCATCAGTGGGAAAGATTATTTAAACTAGAAGATAGAGACATAAACTCATTTTAATTACTGTGCATCTTCCTTTACTGTTTTATCAGATTACCGTGTATAGCAACTTGCCATTCTGTGGTTACTCATTTCTAAGATTGTAAATGTCAAGAAATACCAGACTATCGCCCTGGACTCCTTAGTGTGATTGTTTTGTGTGTATGTGGTTTCATACCTAAGTGAGTCATTCTGCCAAGAACCTTGAGAATATCGGTCTAGTCTAGACATTTCAATCTTAATGATTGATACCCAGCCTTTGCATCATTAGAAAGAGGATGTAGGTATAAAATGGTTCTGTGCAAATACAAATATTATATACTTAAACCCACAAAATCTTGACTAGTCATTTCCTCTGCTAAATCTTTCCATTCTCACTATTTTTCATTATCACTTGTATCAACAACTGCTCATCAGAAAAACTCATATCTCTAGAATAATCTCTGCCTGTCCTATTTGTATTTCCAGCATGTACTATGATGTCTGACTTAGTGGCTTCAGCAAAAATCATATAAATGTTTTATAGGAAAATCCAGTTTCATAAGAGAATATTATTTAAATCTGGGAGAGTAACTTTGAAGTATATCAGTCAATTTAGGATAAATAAATCTGTTAGTGATTTTCATAGCAATTAATATGGACCTTTGGAAAATTGGATGTCAATTTTACTCCATGTTACTTCTTTGGGTGCCAATTTTTAGAAGGTTTTAAGAGTTTGGAATCAACTTGGTAAATACATTATGAATCCAATACACCTCTCATGAAATATCTTGATGAGCATAATACAGAGGGTATATACCTTGCCAAAGACTAAAGGCATATTTTTTTCTTTAGTGAGAAAAGTGCTAATTTTTCATGGGATAAGAACAGAAAATCCTTTTAGAATCCTCAAGGGCAGCATCCATTAGAAGGGTAGATATAGGACAGAAAGCTCCTACTTGCCTAGGAAGAGGAGAATGAGTGCTCTGTGGGTTTTCAGAACTGGAAAGAAAAACTGCCGCTGCTTTGTTTGAGCCAAAATCAGGGCTGTCATGCAGCCGATATGCCCACATCAGTCGTTAAATCATAAATATTTCTGTACTGGTTGGTATATAGCTGCTTTATTTGCCTTATTCCTTTTCCTGGAAACAGCAGACCTCCTCACAATTGAGCAACTGATGAATGCCCAGGGACGTCCAGGACCCTTCCCCAGTGCTAGAACTTGCTTCAGTTCTGTTCTGTCTATACTCACACGGTGTCAGCCTAGCTGGAATATTTTGAGTTTAGGCCTGCTTCATGGCAAACCAGCACCCAAGATAACAAGCAAAGCAGAGGATCCAGCTCCAACCACTATGCCAAGGTCCAAGCCCAAGGTCAGCTTCACCCCTCACAACTCTAGTGCTCCACCAGAGGGATCCTACCTATGGGTGGGTGCAAGAGTGCAACGTAGGTAGGATGTATAATTCCAGCTTCTCTGAGGGTACAGTGGCATAGTCTTTGTGCAGCCTTGTCAGTTTTGCTCAGTATCAGTGAGGATTACAGGGGTCCACAGAAGCCAAAGCTATGGGTGCTTTGGACCCCAGGTCCACGATAGCTCTTAGAGCGCATGTGCCCAAGACACTAAGCCACTGCCATACAAGGAGCATCTGTGTCCTGGACCCTGGAGCTGCTATAACTCTTCACATGCCAGTTTTCTGGACCCAACTCCCCAGTGGCTCCACAAGTTTGCAGTTGTGGCAAGGACTGCTGGAGTCTTCAGTGGTGAAGGCTGTTGGGGCCCTTCTGATCTCTTTTGCTCCCATGGAGGAAGTTGTGGCCAAAGGGGTCCCTCTTGGTGTCAGGTCTGGTTCATGTGCACTCATGGAGGCAGTGGTATCAGTGTCTGATGCATGGCATGTATGGAGTGGCCACACAGTTGGGGTAGGGAATGTCAGCATGCATGGAGAAATTGCAGTTCCAGAGTCTGTAGTAGTGGTAGCACTGGTGCTTGGGGCAGAGGGTCCTTGTGGCAGCAGTGGTAATGACGCGTGAGGCTTGGGATACTTGTAGAGCCACTGGGGAGTGGCTCCCTGCTGTAGCAATGGCTCTTATATCCGTGACACAGATACTCATGACACAGCCATGAAGCCAGGGTCTAGAGTATGAATATAAGTGGAGCAGCAATAGTTCTGGGGCCTGGGGTGCCTCCTAGCCCACAGCAGCAGTGGTTTTGGTGTCTAAAGCATGGATATGTGTGGTGCTGCTGTAGAGTCAGGATCCAGACTGCAGATATGCATAAAAAGGCCACAACTCCGGAGTCCAGGGCGTGCACAGGGTTGGGGAGGCAGTGATGGCTCTGGTCCTGGAACAGCACAACAGTGGCACCTTCCTGAGGAGGTGGCAGGGGATGTGGAAGGAGACCTCCCTCTCCTGTTAGGTCACAGTGTCAATGGCTGTTGGTTACCTCAGTGGCAAAAGCTGTGGTATTCTCTGTGGAGCAGGCTCTTGCGGCCCATGCAGATACACACTAAGGGGACTTCCTCTCTTAAAGCTATAGGGAGTCCCTGGCTGTGGCAGGAGCTATTGAGTCCTCAGTGGCAAAGGCTGCTAGGGTCCTCGGAGGAGCAGGTGTCTGGAACCATGGTGGTACCTGCCACATGGCTGACACTGGTAGTCTCTGCCTTTCTTCTTTGTTCCTAGCCATCTACAGGTGTCTCAGGTACGTGGATCTCTCCAGTGATCCCTTCTGTGCTGTCATTCTCTGCTTTTGTACTTCACTGTGCCGCTTCAGGTTCTTAACCAGGTTATTGAGCCCTTCTGGGACAATTTCATTTGTGGATAGCTGTCTCCTGTTTTTGCAGGGGGACCAAGACTGCTGTCTCCTACTCTACCATCTTGCTGACATCACTGCTATTACTTCTGTTTTCAAAGAACCAATAAGCTGTGATGAGACAGAAATTAAAGAAATCAAACTAACAGACTGATTTCATATTGTGAGAGCTTAAAAAGACTGTCAGAAAGAAAAAAATAGAAATGTAGTCTTGCTAAAGCTTGCTAAATAAGTTAATTACTTGAAATCACCAGGTAGATTCTAGTAAAACAGGAAGTGATCTTTAAGTCCCCTACCTCATAAATTAAATTTTTAAAAGGTTAAATATTTTATTTATAGACTGGGGAGTGGGCACTATGACATGTGGCCTGAATCTAGGCCTGATAACACCCAACAAATCCAAAACTGGGCATGCGTACTCTTAGGGAAACCGCCTCTAACATTATCGCCCCTCCTTCTAAGCCCACTGCCTCTGTGCTGGTCATGGGTCTCCTTGTCACCCTCCCGGATCAGCCCTCCTCTAGCCATCAGGACTCTTCTTAAAACACACATCTGACCTTATCTTTTTAACATCCTTCATTTAGCAACTAATCCACAAGTAATAACACCTACACTCTTGTGGCTGGGATTTAAACTTCTCTACCGTGTTGTTCCTACCTGTTTTCCAGCCTTATCTCCTGCTATAATATCCACCCCCACTACCCCCCAACTTCACCCTCAATATACCTACTCCAACTGCAAGTGTCCAAACATGTCTTACATTCTGCTACCTCCACATACAATAAAAAGAGCCTTATATTTTGGGGGGAAGATTTGAGTTTTCGTCCATCATTTGCTTTGACTTGGGACAACTCACTTTCCCTCTTTTTTCCTTGATTTCATCATCTGTAAATAGGAAATTAAGAAGCATGCTTACCTTACAGGGCAGTTGTCAGGGTCAAATGAGAATGAGGTGATAGAACATTTTCAGGTGCAAATTAGCATCTAGATGATAGTTATCATAAACATTGCTATTCCCCTCCCCTGTTAGATACTAAGCTCCTGTAGGTAACATCCCTGCCTGCATTTTAATATCTCCAAAATCTCACAACACTAGGCCCTCAACAAATATGTGTTGAATCGAATTGACACATTCCATAGTTTAGGCTCCAACAATTATGATGTGCATCGTTAAAGGTCTGTACAATTGAGCTATGGAGGATAGTAGAATTCTCACACTCTTCCAAATAAATCTGAAAGTCAGAAGCCTATAGATGAGAAAATCCATTTCAATAATATACATTCTGTTTTCAAAAATTAATTAGGTTAAAGAAATTAACACTATAATGGTACCTTTTGTTATTACTACTTTTCTAATTATTGCCGATTATACTATTTACAAGGATCCTAAGGGCCACACGATAGGTAAAATATTTCCAGTGTCAGTGACTGCTTCGTAAAAACCCTTAGCATTCGTATGATCCATAAAGAAGTTTTCAAGTTGCATTTTTAAACTGAAGTGTAGAAAATAAAGAAAAATGGAGAGAAAGCAAAAGAGAAAAAGAAGAAAGCAGCTTCCTCTGTGCATTCTTAATTGCATCATTGCATTTTGTATTACAGTCACCCTTCCTTTATTTCCAGGTGATGAGGTCTGAGAAGGAAAGAATCAGACAACATAGATTTTGAGAGCTAAAAGTTTCCTTTATAGATCATCTACTCTAAACTCTTTATTTTACAAATGAATAAACTGAGAAATAAAGATGGCCTGGTAGCTTAAAATCTGATAATGAGAGATTAACTTTTGGCTAAAGTATTTGACAGTTATCTTCAGATATATATATATATATAGATAGATAGATAGATAGATAGATAACTGATAGAAAAGCAGACACTGCTGCTTCTGTTTCTTATAACGGTATCTTTATTTCCAAGGGAGTCTCTCCAACGTGACAGGAAGTGGTTTTCCTAAAGCTATGAGTAAATAGCCTCTATGCTTTGTCAGGCTCTGCAACTACAATACATGGAATACCCTAGTGCCCTCACAGAGTTAATGAGCCTTCCGAGGCTACTAATTTACTAGGAGGGAGTAGTTTAGAATTCAAGATTAGATTCTTCTTTATTATATCAATATCCTTTTATTTTGTTAACCTAATGCTCCTAACATTTCCCACCATTATACTTCTTTCCTTCCTTTTATACCCAAAGTCCTTAAATGAGTAATGTATGCTTACCACCTCCTTTAACTTTAACTCTCACTGCTTAATCTGCTTTTTGGCTGCTTTCCATACACCGGCATTCTGTGTGTCAGTGACTTTCCTTTTAGATGAATTCAAATGTCTTTTCTTAATCTTCTCCCTCTTGATTCCTTTGTCATATTAAACAAGTTTAACTGTTGTTCTTCTTGAAACTCTTTCATTTTGACTTCTGTAATTCTGAACAACAAACCTTCTGACCACCACTGACCACCCCTCTCATTACACTTCATCTTCTTGTCCCTTTTTTGTGGGTATTCCTATAGCTCCCTGGCCTTCTCGCTCCCCTCTCTTGGCAAATTAACCTATGTCGATGGCTTCAGTGGTCATGTCAATGCTAATGCTCCCTAAATCTTGGTCTTTGTTCCTGATCTCTCATAAACATTCTAATCTTGTAATTCCATCTGTTCTCTTAGATCTCTCTTAGATCTAACTTGTATCTAAAACCAAACTTATCATCACACTGATTAAATCATGCTCCTGTCCAAGACACAATTTTTAAAAAATAAAACTGCAAATTTCTAATTTTTTTATACTTCATAGTCATCTTTGCTCCTACCTTAGAAATGCATTTGAAGAATTATAAAATTATTTATTCTTTGCTTTCTTAGTGAATGCCTTTATTTCTATGCCTGCTGTCATTAGCTGAATCCATTTACTCATCCATCCATCAACCTTCTGTCCATCCATCCACCCACCGTCATATCTTGATTAATCTTCTTCCAGAGAAACCTCCTTAGAAACGGTCTGTACCAAAAACCCTCAGCACAATTTTCACCCAAGTATGTTAAGTGTTTCTGAGTATATTAAACAGTTCCAGCTAATAGAACTGCCAGTTCGCATCTGCTTTTAACTTGACTTCACTCTAAATTAAGCATCATATACCCAAGACTGTGTTCTGTTACCAAAGGGTATGATGACTACAGCCTAAACCAGCTGCACTGCATCCTTTGTCTGTTCTTATTTGGATTGAGAGCAAGTTCATGAGGAATAAAGAAGGTGGAGAAAAACATCGCACTGCAATGACAGTTTATTTAATAATGTCCTGGTGCCAAGGTCATCCTCACTCTTAAGAAGTATTAATTCATAATCTCTAGTTGTTGTTTCTAGATTTTGCCAGAGTTACTTCCCTTCATGCAGCACAGCTTCCAATGCAAAGCCCTTGGCTGCTCTACTTGGAGAGGCTAGCTTTTGTGCCAAATACACGTATCATTCTGTGGACTTCATAGCTGCAATCTCTTTTAAAAGCCAAGTGTGGTTAATCATCTCAGGGAATAGACATCTGTGTTGTAACCCTTCAAGAATGTCAGAGATCTATTATTTTCTTCATAATTTTTAAGTAATGTTTCATAAGTTTATTGATTCTTTGACTTCATGTGACACAGATTGTTGAGCTATTACTATTGGATGCCAGGTACTTTGGTTGTGAGAATAAAATGTTAAATATGCTAGACACAGACACAGACTCTGCCTTCATGGAGTGGGGAGAACAGATACAAAACAAGCAATTACAAAGAAATTTGAGGAGTATCATGATAAGGGAAGTACAGAGTTCTGTGGAAGCAAATATTATTAATATTACCATCTCATTGGCACAACCTGTTGGTGGTGAGATCATAAAAAGCTGCTTAACTTCTCAAAGGCCCATTTCTTCATATGTAAAATTGTGGCCTGCTTTACAAATTTGTTATTAGGATTAAATTTTTTAAAAAGCATTTAGTATAGTATTTGGCATATAGTAAGTACCCAATAAATGTTAACTGCAATAATAAAATAACATTAATTTTATGTTACAAACCATTTTATTGCATTAATTTGCACTTCTAAGACTTAAAGTTCTTTTTTCTTAATTCTCAGCATCTATATTTTTCACTTCTGACTCAATGCTTATAAAATTTTTAAATGCTTGCCTATTTATTCAATTCTTCAGGAATTCTTTTATTCAACAAATATATGAATACATACCAGACCTTGTGTTGGGCATTGATAATAAAATGCTGAGCGCAAAAATTAAGATCTTTGCCCTGAGGGAGCTTACAGTCTACTGAGACAGATGGGCATGAAACAAACCATCACAGCAAGAAGTACAGGATTATAGTCTCATCATTTGCACAAATATATTTAAAGAAAAAAAAACGTGCTTTTATCAGAGCAAAGACAAACAAGATTAAAGCTATGAAATAGGACTAAAACTAGTCCTAATATCATGGAAACATTATGCTTCTTTCTAAAGCCCCAGATCCTAAAATAAGCAAAGAATAAAGATTAATCTTAAAACCTAGAATATGTGTTTTCAATAACCTTCTTCTTCCTTGTTCTATGAGGTAGCTGAAAAAATACTATTTATTACAATTTTATAATGGGCTACATTATACAAATGATGACAGTTTAATCATATTCTTTAAAATGCTAGTTACACTAAAACTCTGTTAACATTAGAAACGTACTATTTTTATTTCAGTCTAACAATGCAAGCCCCAGCATGCATATGTGTTTGTTTTGTCAGTGAAGAAAAGCAGACATATTGATGAATACACTGATGCTTTATTTAATTTGTTTCTATGCCCTAGTGCAAAGTGCTTAAAGATGTGAATTACTCTGGAATCTCTCCTATCTGTGAGACCCGTGGTCAGTCATGTTAAACTCTCAGTTCTCCATTTCTTTATTAGTAAAGCGGGGTTAATGGTAGTATCTACCTCAAATGATTAGAAGAGAATGTGGCACATATATTGGGAAACCAGTAATACTAGTGAGAAAAATGGTAGCTACAGACTCTCAGTTTAAACTTTAAAAATGAGCTATTTGAGAGTCTGATTCAGAGTGGGCAGCCTTCCTGATTTGCCAGGGACTAAAGTGTTTCCCCTGAGGCAAGACTTTCACAGAGTCTCATAAGGCAATGATGAAGTGTATGATGAATCAAGGATCATAATAAGTATAATTTAGGGTCATAAATTTTAGTTCTTAAAGTATGATTGGTTAACAGTGCCTTAGTGTTTTCCATATCCCCGAAGCAGGAAGCCAGGGATTAATGAATGGCTCCTCGAGCACACCTGGATCTGCCTTTTACGTCTTGTGAAGTGTGTAGCCTTCTAATTCTACTACTTCCTAAAACAGGTAAAAGGGCCAGAATTTAGTAACTGTGCTTTAACGAGGGCTTAAATCACAATACCGTTGAGAGGAGAGTTAAAGGTGAGAGAGAGAGACCACTGGTCTTTAGATATGTGCTAAGGGGATCACAGTCTGTATAGAAAGAGGAACAATACTAAATTTAACGCCTAAATTCTGGCATTCTTGCTTTTTTCTTATTCTTCCCATGAAAAGTCTACACATTATCTGAATGACTTGCTTACCTTGTAAACCTTGATATGGTGTCTAGCAAATGTTAGTTTCTCAACAAAAAATGTATGAATATTTTTTAAGGCTGAAGAGATTAATTTTTTTGTATTCTATTTTTCCTCCTTACATATCAGTACCTATTGGAAATTTACAGATAAATTTAAGAGAATTGGAAAGTTCCAGAGTCTGTTGTCAAACTGATGAATTTTCAAGTTGG
Organism: Avahi laniger; assembly: GCA_963575035.1. Classification (NCBI taxonomy): domain Eukaryota; kingdom Metazoa; phylum Chordata; class Mammalia; order Primates; family Indriidae; genus Avahi; species Avahi laniger. Next base: position 11,016 of record CAUYSK010020507.1, read on the forward strand.
CATTTATTCAATCTAACATCACTTATGCGCCCTTTACAAATCTGGCTCTGGGACATGACAGGGCCAGCTTCCTTAGCTCACACTTCACTATGGATAAAGTCATTGCCAATTGTAATGTGGATATGGAAGAGGCAGTTGCTGTATTTAGCAACTGTTCCAGTAAAGCATTCTCCAGCTGTCTAGGAGTCACAATCCATAGTCTTAAATAGATGTATCTGTCATCAGTTTTATTAGCTTCAGGTTATTTGTGCCATCTGCTGGCTTTGGGTATAGGAATCAGTGTATTTTTTAAAAGACACAAGATATTAACTTTGTTCCACAAATAGTTTTGTATTTTAAATATACAGTTCATCTATTATATTTTCATTTCTGATGCCAGAGTCCATCTGAGACTATTAGAGATATATCAAGGCCTTTTGCCCTACGTCACTCCCTAGTTGCCTCTGAGCATGTGCTTTATGGAGAGCTGCAGCAGAGGAAAGGGAAAGTCTTGAACTCTTGAGAAAACTGTAACTAAGAGTCTATTTCCATCAAATTGAGAGACTGAGTGGTTAATTAATGTATATGCAATCAACTTAATAAATGAAGTAGTTTGCACTGTAAACACAGATATGCTAACTTGAAATAATTACCAAAAAAAAAAAAAAGTGGAAAGAGAAGGGAAAAAATTCTACTAAGAGATTCTACACACAGAAATGTATAAGAAACACAAACTTTAGCTCTGGAGCTTCCTAGTTCTCAAGGGAAAAAGAGAAACGTGAGTTACTTCTCTTCAATTGTTTGGAACAATGACTCCTAAATTAGTGCTCCCTAAGGAAGATTAAAGACAAGTAGCAAGACCTGGGTGCCTCTCAGCCCTGAGTCCAACAAAGCAGCTCCACATTCCCCTGTTTTCCACATCAGGCCAATGTACAGACTTTAGACTGACCATAGTCTATAGGCCTTTGTTTTTTGTTGTTATTGTTTTGTTTTAAATTTGATAAATGATTCTCTAATTTGAAGAACCATATAGGTTCTTCAAAATAGAAACAATATTCTTTTCCTGGCTCAAAGATCTGAAAGTAATTTTTAAACTATATAATTTTTAAAAAATAGTGTTTCAGAAAATACAAGGGCTTATTTGGTAACTTATGTCTATTTCCAAAATTGTCCCTCGTTAAAAGTCCATGACATAACATTAAAGTGCGGTTCTCTAAAACAATTCCAAATGGGGTTGCATTGATATGATGTAGGTATGTGTTTCTAGTGATCAAATTATAGTTTATAGATTTAGAAGATTGATTGGAATAAAATTTTATTTTATATTATTTTTGTTAGTTTATTAGGGTTATTTGTGTTAAGATTTGTTTTCTTAATGGATTTTTTTTTAAAGGAAAATTCATGGGACAAAATCTACAAAAGGGAAGCTGAAAAGTAAGCCTACCTACCTACACTGTCTACAAAACCATTCTTACTAGTTATTCATGTACCCTTCTGGAGGTATAAAAGGAAACAGTTGATATGTTTATACTTGGAAATAAGATGTGTACGTGTATAACTAAAATATCGTATGATGAGTTCCAGATGAGTAATGTAAAACAAGTGCTCTAGGAGTTCAAAAGGAAGGGGGAAATTTTGGCTGGTTTCTATGGAAGGCTTCACAGAAGAGATGGTATTTGACCTAAACTTGCAGCATGTGGATGTTATTGGGCTTTTAGGATACTACTTAAAAATTTAAATTCTTTCCTTTCCATGTTTAGAATTGAGAATTAAGGCATCAGATACATACCAGTAGATATCTAAATGTCAGTTATATACCTGATACATCAACTGGAGAAGACAGCTTTGCCTCTACAGCAAAACAGCTTGCAAACTCTCTTCCCTCCTACTCCCTTCTTCAGTTTGGTTTGGAACAGCTTAAGAAGCTAAAGATTGGGTCTTCAGAACAGACTGTCCCAGAAATAAGGTCTCTCATGGGTCCAGGGCAGAGCAACAAAGAAAAAAGGGTGGGATTCCCTAGTACTTCATCTAGTTGAGAACATTGATCAGTAGATGCTACATATTGTTGTGTAACTCAGTTTTCATCTTTCCCTGATAGTGAGAAAGAGGCAGAGCAGGAGGCCAAGAGTGTTACTCGGATGTTACTCAGTGTTACTCTTTCTTCGTGGAAATAGGAGATGAGCAGAGAAGAAGTTCCCTCATTCAAAAAAAAAAATGCAGGAAATGTGCAGAACTTGATAAAGGACAGAATTTCTCTCAGGTCAAAGGCAGAAAGAGTAAGACGTCATTGTAATCTAACTAGCGGTAGTTCTACCCGAGGAAAAAAATGTATCTAAAGAAAACATGATCAAATTAGGGGCCTAGAGATATAAATTTGTGAAATTGAAGAGAGTAGGGTGGGGGGAGGAGAGGGAGAAAGAAGGAGAGGAAGAAAGAGAGGGAGAGGAATTGGTAAATGTTTAATAGCCTTGGGGTGGGAGAGAAAGGAAGCTCTAGTTTGTAGTACTTCCTGATTTCTGTGATGTAACAATACTCACCATGGCAATCGCAAGCTATCAATATGATATAACCGAACATAAAGTTGGGAAGAGATGTGCACAATTGACTCTCCAAAGTTGGTCCAAGCCAGTTCCAGCACAACCCTGGAGAAGGAAACACTGAAGTTTTAAGACCTGAGCACTTCAGTAATGATAATGGTGTTCTTGGCAGTAGGGTGGGAATGGTGCGCTTACAGATAGGCCAGTGTTTCCACAGTATGTTCTGCTGAGACCCGAATGTTCCAAGAAGACCTCTTGCTAGCCACATTGGGTAATCACGGCCTTCATGTAGCCACAACAGCTCCATTTTTACCTCTTACACTTTATCTAAAAAAGTACTGAAAACCACTGACTGGTTTTTGCTGTTGTTATTGTTATGTTTTAAGCACTTTCCTAGAAAGTAGTACTCACTGTGTAATTTTTTATAAAATTGTTTGCTTAAAATAGAGGCATTTCTTTTTTTAATAAATAGGGAAAAATATCCCCTGAAGAGAGGACGCGACTATCTGATACATAGAGATGATTTATTCCTAAGAGTCTGAAAAAAGTGAACCAATAACAAATTTTCTGGATCTCCAAAGTTGGAAACAAATACTGATCTGTTGTGGTGAATGCAAGTTAAAGCCACTGTGTATATACTTGTCTGGATGACCAGTTGGCTTCTTTAGTGCATCTGTTGTGCAAATTAAAATTAATTATAAGCTATATGCTAATGACTCCAAGCATATATGTCTCTGGCTTCTCTCTCTCTCTCTTCTTAGCCCTCATAATCATTTTCTAATAACCTATTGGATATCTTTATTTTTGTGTCCAGCACACCATTTATACTTAGTATGTCCAACATCAAATTCACCCCCCTCCCCTAAGCACATACACACATACACTTCTGAATTCCCTATCTCATTAATGGCATTATTATCTGCCGAATCATTCAGAAGAAAACATGGGAGTTATCCTAGAAAAATTCTCCCTCCACATCACTTGAGCATCAAGTACTATTTATTTTACCCATGAAATACTTGTCAAATCAATCCTATTGTCTCCTTCCTTATTTGCATGCCCTTTAGTTCAGGCCTTCATTTTTGTCTTATTATAATTTCCCTACTGTTCTTACCTTTTCCCATTCTTTTCCAAACCTGTATGAGTTATTTTACCAAATATAATTTGTATAACAAGACATTCATACCTACTTAATGAAAATTTATGGACCTCATAGACACTAAAGTGTTTTGCCACAGTTTGTATGGCTCTTTATCCTCTGCTCCCAGCCTATTTCTCCAGTTTCATCTGCCAATGCTTCCCCTAGGATAAGTAAAGATGTTTAAAATAAACATATCTGCCCCTTCTCAACCACAAGCCCAAGGCAGACATCACAAATTAATCACAGCCAAGCTTTCACATGGAGCAAAGGATATAACTTCAGAAATCTCGTCAATCAACCATGGCTTTCAAGCAGCTATCTACAAACTCATGAGAATTTATTCACGAAATGCAACGTATCCGCCAGCCCGTTTATACTTTCCCCCACCAACAATACTTGTAATTCAAGGAATACGTCATGACTATTTATGCCATCCTGCCTTTGAATGTGCTATTCCCTTTACCTGAATTCTCTTCCCCTTTCATACTTTTCAGATCAATTCATATTTCACCTTTCAAATTTTTGCCCAGGTGTCACTTTTTCTTTGACATTTCCCTGACATCATCCCATCCTCCCAACCCCAAGGAAGCTGAACTTTTTCTTCCCTGTACATTATAATTATTTACATATTGACTCATCAACTAGATTGACTTTTTACAGAAGGGAAAGTGTCTGACTCATCTTCATTTTCTTAATACCTAATGTATTTCCTAGGAAATAGTAGGTTCATAATAAATGATTATAAAAATATTGAAATATGCAATAACACATACACAAGCCTGCCTCTCATCTGTCCCTCTCACCTCCTGATTCAGCTTCCTAATTAGTTTCAGATGTGTATACAGGGTAAACAACAACGAGATCCAATGTTAGTCCCCACGATGACTTTACTACCAGTTAAAATAAGATGAACAATTTGGCACTTCCCATAATATATTGAACTGGTTAATTAATAAAGCACTCTGTTCAATCAATCAATAAGAATAACCTTACTCCAGCAACAGGAACTAGATAGAAATATAACTCTAAGGCCTTTAACCTTTCTTTCCATGTCTTTTTAAAAGAGGCAAAAGATTAAGGCTATAAAATATGAAAAACATTTTTTAAATCAGAAAGAATGAAATTTATGCATTTTACAAAGATTTTTCTACCACCGTATCTACTTAAAGCCATGTCTTAATAGGATTTTCTTATAAGCTTGAGAATTAGAAAAAAATAATTTGGAGTATTCTTTAAAATTGCCATTTTAATGGTGATAAGAAACATGAATTTGAAAAACAATATGGATACAATATGCTTTGACGTGTACTCTGAGTATTTGACTAACATACTCAGAGAAATTCATGAAATGTTTGACCATAACGTTGTCAACACTGAAAGAAGATTTTCCTTGCTCAATTTAAGGTCGTCAGATATTTGGTTTGAACTCAATTGTAGGGATAAATAAGGATCTCCATCCAAACTCTGAACAATTATTGTCCTTGATTTTCTATTCCACATCACCAGCAATAATCCTAAGATCTTAAACATTCACTTAGATACACTCTAAGTTTATACATGTTCCAGTATGGACTTTTTCCCCTTTTCCTTCTGAAACTCATTTTTTATTCTTTATTATTTTCTCATTTCTTAAATCAGGGATTCTAAAGATGAGTTTATGGTGTCCAGGAACCCTTAAAATTGCATATAAAACATTCTATATATGTGTATGGTTTCCTTGGGAAATGGCACAGAGTCTTAATATTTTTTACAAAGTTTGTATGCTCCAGAAAAACATGAAAGACCATTCCACTAAAAGTTGTTTTCCTCTCAATATTCCCTCCTGAGCAATATTTTCTTTTTATTATTTGCTCTGTATGTCCAATCTCCACACCTGTCAGAGCTTCATTTCCCATTTATATCTGGATGATATCCTGATTCATAGACAACAACCATCACACCCGAACTCTGGACCTGTGTTTCCAAATGCTACTGTGCTGACCCTTTAACCTCATTATGTCATTACAAAATATTGACTTAAGGTCAACTCACCACATTTGGCACTGGAATGACAAAGTAGTATCTGCCTTCAAAGACATTTTTATATGACTATCCTTTACCGAGCAAACAATATATTCTAGGAATCGTGCTGAAGATTTTACCTGTATTATCCCATTTAATTCTCACAAAAAATCTGTGAGGTATCCAGAGGAAGAAACTGAAGTTCAGAGAAATTACATAACCTACTTAAAACTGCATAACTAGTTGGAAAGACTGAATTTGAATTGATTTTGTTTGCCTCTAGGGTCCAAGTTTTTGATAACTATGTTGTACTTCCTCTCTTATAGTAGCAGTTCAGAATTGGAAGCAGGTCACTGCAATTATGGTAAGCACAGGATCATGTACTGCTTAAAAAATCTTCTATGATTTCCAGTGGCCTCGATGATTAAGTCCGTACTCTTTAGCCCAGTTAATGGCCTCAACCTACTTCTCAGTCCTCAGTTGCTAGCATATTTCTCATTTACATTCTAGCATCTAGTGATATCAAACTATTGATCATTTCTTCAATACATCATGCTCCCCTTTCATGCTTCTCTGCCTTGTATATGTCACCAGTAGACTGGAAATTCATTTGTCCCTCCTGTCTTCTTAGAAGAGTTTTATTTTATTTTCAAGACCTACTCAAATGACTGTTACATTCTAAGTAATATACTGAGGCACAATTAGTTGTTCTCTGTTCTCCTTTAATACTTATGCCCCTACCATAGGGCTTCAATGTAATTTGTTTACTGATCTCTCCATTCCTAGATAAGTTCCTTGAGGAGAGGAGCCATGTTAGTTTTTCAACATCAGTGATGGTAGTGCATTGCCTAGAATATATGACAATTATTCAATAAATGTTTGTATGATGAATGGTATTCAATCTTTATCTGCCTTTGATGTTGAGCATCATTATACAGACAGGAAATCTCAACAGAACTAACTTTGATATGGGTATTTCCCCATGTAAATACACACACACACACACACACACACGTATAAAATTTAAATAATGTTATGTAAATGCTCCGCATATTTTAGATATCTTTCTAAGTTTTCCATTTACACTCTTTGTGTTGTTTTCTAGCAGTTTGCTTTTGACTCTTTGGCAAGCTGACACAAATAAAAAGGCAAAACTGTATATGGGGACTTGAATAAGTTGATATTTCCTAATTGCTTGCCTGGTAAAGAATTTTGTGCAAGAAATGAGATTTCGGAAAAGTCATAATAAAAGACAGGAAAACACTTGAAAGAGATATGAGAAAGCCTATGACAGTCTGTTTAGAAAGACTGCAATGATAAATCAGAGGGAGGGTGCCAATGCAATTCGATGGGAGAAACAATAGTCTTTCCATCAAAAGTGCTGGGACAATTGGTTATCTGGATGTAAAAGAATAAAGTTATGCCTCTATTTATTTATTTTTGTTGTTGCTGTAGTTGCTTTTGGGGTCTTCTTCATAAATTCTTTGCCTAGGCCAATGTCTAGAAGAGAATTTCCAACTTCTTCCTTTAGAGTTCTAATAGTTTCACTCCTTAGGTTTAAATCTGTGATCCAGCGTGAGTTGATTTTTGTGAGAGGTGAGAGGTATGGATCCAGATTCAGTCTTCTACATGTGAGGAAAGATATTTTTTGACCAAGATCAGAGGGCTGATGTGTAAACCAAAATGCCAATTTATTAATTTACATTAAGAACTGTAACTGTTAGATAAACTAGCACAAATAACTTACTATCTGACAGCAGATAGAGTTACGTAAGAAATCAAACTATGATCAGAAAGATTTTAGGTAGCATTCTCCATTAAAACAATATGACTTTCTTCTACAAGGTCAATATTGCCTATGAGACTACGTGGTAGCTTTTGATTTTGTTTGTCTCAGATGCTGCTGCTATCAGCCCACCTCCAATCTGGTAGCAGAAAACACTCCCCATGCCGGAATGGTAGCCATAACCAAGCTTAGCTAATCAGGGCTGTCCCATGTGTGGGGCCAAAGTGATTGGTTCAGAGTGGACACATGACCTAGACCTAGTAAATCAGGATTCACTTCTAGGATGTTCTCATTAAAACAAGGAGCAAAGAACTTCGACTTCCTGGAGACAACTCATTGTTGCCCCCTGCATTTGCTCCTCATGCAGAGGAACCCCTAAAATCCTTTAACATATTTACATTAAAGAACACAGCTCTTCAGAGAGACTTTGTAAGATCCTATATACCTCCTTATTATTTGTTTTCTGTTCTTTTTAAATGAAAGATTCTTGCAGAAACAATCAGTATGGCTGTAGATTTGAGGGTATTGTGGATATTTCACATAGTCATTTGAGTAAAAAAATTCTGAAAGCATTTCATTATTGAGCACTTACTATACTCCAGACAGGTGCTAGATACATGCAATTCAGTGGTGACCAAACACGCATACACATACCAAAAAGTCCCTTACCTCTCAGACCATAAGATCCAGTAGAAAGACACACATTAATGCTTAAAAGTTTACAAAAATAAAAGTGTAATTATAAATCTCAGTAAGTGCTATAAAGAAAAGCCTCAAAGTGCAATAAAAGTGTGTAAACAAAGTTGCTATGATTTCTTGGACAAGTTAGTTAACCCCCTTTCCTTGGTTTCCTCATCTATAAAATTGGAATACCGTAACAGTGCTGTTGTAGAGATTAAATATCAAATGCTTAGAAGAGAGCCAGACCCTAGCTGGTAGTCAATACATCTTAGTCATTATTAATATTATCGTCATTATCAGCAACAGCGGCGTCAGTCTTTATTATTAGAGAGGACCAGGCCTGGTCTGGGGGTGGGGACGCTTTCCCTGGGGAAACATTTGAATTGCATTGTGAGGATTAGCAAGAGTTTACTCAGCAAACAGTAGAGAAAGGGCAGTCCAAGCATAAGGAAGACTGATGGCGACAGGGCCTCAGGGCCCCCAGAAACTGAGGAGGCCAGTGTGGTGACAGCACCGTGCACTGAGGGCAGGGCGGTGGGCAACGAGGCAGGGGAGGGGTCTGGCCAGGGGCTTGTAGGATAGTGAGGTGCGAAGTGGGCGATATAATCAAATTTGCATTCTTAAAAATCACTCCGCATTTTTAGAAGAACAGGCTGTAGCTGGGCCTGAGTGGGTGTGGAAAACCTTTTGACAAGATAAAGCAGTCACCTGGTGTAGGGTGGTGGCTGTGAGCATGAGAGAAATAGAGATTCCAGAGCTAGGGGCTAAAACCCCCGGGACTTGAGGAGGCTTGGCCGCAGGAGGCAGGGTGAGCAGTGTCGGGGGCAGCTTCTAGGTGTCAGGCTTGCTTGTGGAGTTGGTGGAGAGTGTTGCCATCCTCTGAGAGGGGAAACCGGAAGAGGACTGGGGTGGGAAGAAGCTTTGAACAGGAAGCTGCGGAAGGGGCAATAGACCCATGGTGGTTGAGAGCTCAGGATCTAGAAGACGCAGAGATAATGAAGTCTCCTAAGGTCCCTAAAACAGAAAAACGCAAATTCAGTTGTGACCCTTCCTAGAGACCAGCTCTGGGTCCTCAGAGGAGCCTCCTAAGAACGCTTCCTGCCTCGGCCTCTCTGTGGCTTCACTTACATAACCAGGCATTCCTCCCAGAAAACAGGAGTCTTGGATGCCAGGGAACAGCAGGAGGCTATGTGAAATGTCCTGCCCCAGGAAAAAAGTCAGAACGAGATTGTAAGCTTTCATTGGCCAGGCCCGTGAGTTGACCTGTTCGTGTACTTGCAGCAACCTCATGCACTCGAGGCCCTGGAAAATAGTCAGACACCCTAATTCTGACTCGGGGAAAGCCGAGGCCAGCTTGGACTGCCAAGATGTATGAATGTAAAATATTACTTGAAGAAATGCAATGTTATTATATTATGTTTACATATAAACCATTTATTGCTTTATAAGAATAAGTTAACAAAGTGTTGCCTGGTGGAGTCCCAGACAGAAGGCTTTAAGAAAGAAAACATAATTATTTGGGATTAACGTATCAAGGTTTTAATGAAATGTAAATTGTATAGACAGCCTTAGATAATTTAGGCTTAGATAAACTGACAGACTTAGATAATTTAGCCCTCCAAGTGTTTTTTTTTCTTTAAATAATTTGAATTAATTGCCAACATTTAAAGATCCATAAATTCTAGGTGAATATCAGGATTTTTAGCCTTTCTTTAAAATGGAAGTTCTGACAAAGCTGGGCCCACGTTCACACATGACACAATCAGCTCAAGTCGCCTCCTCAGCGTGGGAGTGGATCTCTGGTCCATTCCAATGTTCACAACTCGGGGTAGACCAGGTACCGAGGCCCAGCAGTGCCGCTGTTTTTTTTATCATGCTTGTTGTTTTTCCTTAAGTCAACATAAAAGTGAATATTTCTCATACTCATATCTCTACCAAAAGTGGTAAAGTTAAAACTAGATCAAGATGACTGGGTATTTTTAGAAAAATTGAATGAGCATACATTTCTTCATAAAAGCTGAAATGATTTCTGTATGTTCATGTGCAAGTTGTCCTGTACAGAAACATAACTGGTTCTCTTCAATCATTCTCAGCACCTGCCTGATCCCTGTAGCCATTGGAGTTGCTGCCTTAGTTTGGGTCACTAAAAGCAGAGCCTGAGACAGAAAGGTAGTCCCAAGAAGCAGAGTTGAGGAGCGGGAGAGAGACAAGAAAGGAGGGAAAGGTGTGTTATGGAGGTGACTATGTAAGTAATGGGGTCTCTGAGAGGCAAATAGAATGCTCCCAGAACTGGATCATGGAGACCTGGGGATGGGTCACTTATCCACTGGTTCCTGGATTCTACTCTTTGCTGGGGCTGCCCAAGAGTTATTAGCCAGCCTGCACTTAAAGGATGCCCTTGATCCCAAGCCTAGCAGTTACCGGAGAAGCCCTGGAGTGCAAAGTAGAGAGATGCTCAGTGCACACCTGAGGTGGGCCATTGCAGGACATGCCTCTGAGCTGGCATGGAATCATCCAAGGGCTAAAATCAGAGGTTGACCTAAAGGGTTGATGCAGTGCACCCAAGGCATCTGCAACAATTGCAAGCCCTGATACAAGAAAGACTATTTTCGGGACTCCTGTGATAGGGACTTTAAAATGTTTATATTCTCACCCTGAAAATACAGCTGAGAGATAGCATAATACAGTAGTTCTGAAAGGACAGACACTGGGCACAGATTCTCAGTTTGAATCCTGGCTCTGCCACTTCCTGGTTGGGTGACTGGACAAGTTATTTAACCACTCTGACCCTTAGTCTCTTCATCTGTAAATCAACAATAATTATAGTACCTAACTCATAGAGTAGTTGCTATGTACCTGGCATATAATAATTATTATGTTAGTTATAATAATTATACTTATGAAAATAAGCACTATGTAAGTGTTATTGCTATTGTGTTTGTTTTCTCTTGTAAATCCTTTCTTCATTGGCAATATAAAGCTAATTTTACACTCCAGTTAACTTACAACCAGCTCTCTATAGTAGAGCCTGAACTAATGGAGTTTGTTTTCTCCTGTACCTAGAATCACTTAAGGATCTCTTCTGCAAATTCTAGAAAATGAAACTGAGTGCAAAATATATCTGAGGTCCTTGTATAATTTCTCAAATAATGTTCTAAGTTTCTATTCCTAAAATAGACGTTTAAAAATAGTGTTTTTATTTAATCAGTAAATAACTAAAAGTGTTAGAAATATCTGATGTTGAATTTTTCTTTCTTTTCTGTTGTTGTTTTGTTTTGTTTTTGTTTTTTGAGACAGAGTCTTACTCCGTCCCCCCAGGTAGAGTGAAGTGGCATCATCAGAGCTCACTGCAACCTCAAATTCCTGGGCTCAAATGGTCCTCCTGCCTCAGCCTCCCAAGTAGGTGGGACTATAGTTGTGTGCCACCATGCCAGGGTAATTTTTCTATTTTTGGTAGAGACAGGGTCTCGCTCTTGCTCAGACTAGTCTCGAACTCCTGACCTCAAGTGATCTTCCTGCCTTGGCCTCCCAGAGTGCTAGGATTACAGGAGTGAGCCACTGTGCCCAGCCAGTTTCTCCATCTTTCAAAGTAACTAACAGCATTTTAAAAATCTAAAGATTGACTCAAGGCTGCTTAATCTGTTCTATTCCTGCATTATGAGAGACTTGTATCTATAGCAGTGTTTCTACATGTTAATAACATACAGACTACCTGAGCATCTTGCTAATAAGCATGCTCTGTTCAATAGGTCTGGTGGGAGGGGCAAGGAGGCCTGAGTTTCTGCATTTCCAACAAGTTCCCAGTTACATACCACTGGTCTCTGTGTCAAATTTTGAATAGCAAAGACCTCCAGGTATGAAACAAAGAAAAGGGAAGCCTCAGCCTAAGCCAGAGGGCAGTGGCACATTGGTCTGGGAAGCCAGGCTGGAATTTGGCAGGAAGGCTGGCTGTAGGCCACGTGGAATCTCTGTGAGGGGCTCCAGCACCATGGGACTCTGCCTGCCCCTTTTAAAGAAGACATCTTTTCCCCACCTCCCCTTCTTTTTTAATTAACTTAGGTTATCTCTCATTTTTATGAATTTGTAGGAATTCTTTATACATTCTATGTAAAAGCTCATTGTCAGTTTTATGTATAGCAATTATCATCTCCCACATTATAGCTTATCCTCTGACTCTCTCAGTGGTGTTTTTTGAAGAACAAAAAATCTTAATTTTAATGTAATTTAATTTATTACTCTTTTTCTTTATATTAGTGGTTTTATATCCTGTTTTGGAAGTCTTTTCCTGCCTCAAAATTATGAAGATATTTTCCTATATGGTCCTTTAAAAGCTTCATTATTTTCCTTTTATAATTAGATATAAGTACATCTGAAATTGACTTTGTGTGTGGCGTAGGGTTCAAATTTCCTTTTCCACATGAGGATGTCTAATTAAGTCCACACTGTTTATTAAAAAGACCATCTTTGCCCCCACCATTCTGCAGGGCCACCAATTTCATAAATCAAATGGATTGGCTTTTTGCTGTAGCTTACATTATCTTGATACAAGTGGAGGTAGAGTAAATCCTCTCGATTTTTATTTAAATACACATGTCCAATCCACTGCTGCTTTAAAAATACATCCTCAAGACCTCCTCTATGCATTAAACCTTAAACTCTTCTCTTAATTTCAATAAGGCATGGGGCTCTAGGGTGAGAGATTAGAGTGTATGTTCATATGACTGCATTATGGATACGAAAATTCACATTTGGACTATTATACGGGTAGCATGCCAAGACATAATTAAAAAATGCAGCAGCGCATGCACACATTATTTATTTGTTTCCATGTTCTTCCTCTGTGTTTTCCTATGAGGACGTACGCTGCATAGGGCAGGTGCTTTGTCTGTCTTGTTTACCACTCTATTCCTGCCATGCTTCAATTACCCAATAAATATCTGTTTAATTAATGAATTAAGGAAAATAGAAAACTCATATATCTTCTATAATGTTTCAGAGTCCACAGCTAGGAATTAAGAGCAGGTTTTTAAGACATATATTGATAAACATATTCCATGAGCCATCAAAGACCTGAGTAGTCAGTGATGGGAAATGGAGCTACACTATCTGGTAGCGAATTATTTATGGTGAGGGAAACAATCAAACCGAGTTTTCTATTCTTACAGCCACCGCATCATTTCCAGCCCTCTTCGTCATTTCTCTGTATTATTGCAATATTTGCCAATTAGCCTCCATGCCTTTTGTCTTGCTCTCTCCAAACTGTCCACCAGACTTCCGCCAAGTCCATTTTCAATTACACAGTTAGGACCAAGTCACTGATGTTAAACTTTAACATGAAAGCAATGGCAATATCCCCAAAATTCTCAGTATGCTATCCAAGGCCCTCATCAACTGGGATAGGGCCATGGCTGACAGGAAGCACTGACTACATATTTTCTGAATGACTAGTGCCAACTTACCTACCTAGGCTGTCCTACCTCACCCTACCAGCGACCGTAATTGCAAGGCAACTCACTCCTCCCTAAACAAGTCATTTCCTTTCATACTTCTGTTTTTGTGGCTCATGCCCAGAGAGTCCTAACCTGGCATTTCTACCTGCTCAATCTTCACATCTAGTTTATCCTCCGATTCCTAGTTGAGATTAACTATTGCTTTATTTAAACTCTCTTTGGACTGTTTAACTATCTTGTGTCATTATATCACATCTTATACTTATTAGTTCAATATTCCTCCCATTATATTTCCAAGCTATTTCAGAATTTTTATCTTAGAATTACTAGAATGCTTAGAATTTATGTATCCACTTCCTGTATTATTAATTGTGCATACTTGCAACAGTTAATGAATGATTGTTGAATAAATAAACTAAAGGGAGGTCTCACAGCTGTTCTCAAACTTATTTAGGCCAATGAAGCCCCTGAAAATTACACTATTTTTTGTCAAACACCGCAAAATATTATTGACACTTAAAATAATAAAATATATCAATTGTGGTAAATCAGGATTATTAGTTCTTAGATTCCTAGATAAAAGAAGCAGAAACATTTAAAAGGGAAAATTATAAGGGAAAAGGTTAATGGAGAAAATCTTTTTCAGTGACTTCATCTTTCTCTGGTCAGGAAGTGACTCCCATTGTTAGTGTCATGAGTAGGATGTCCAGGTCCCAGGTTTTCGGGGACTGTAGACTGAGAGTCACTGGTCCCACTTGTATGACTTTTGTGACTGCCGCCGTCCTGCAGTAAGGAGGATGTTAGTGAGATGAGTGATTCTGCATTCTACTAGATAAATAAATGTCAGGGAATGATCACCCTCTTGAGAGTTGTTATTTTTCCAACTCACCTTCAGGCTTCAAGACTTGAATGCCATTATACATCACAGAAAACAACCTATCAGACCATATCAAATCAACCTACAACGAAAGATCTTTGAAAATTCACATATTTAGCAATCATTTTAAATCAGTCTTAACTCTACAGACAAAACTCAGACAGAAAATGGTCCTGACACAGACCATAAAAATACAAATACGGAAAAACTGTTTAGGACATCAGCTCATGTCCAATTCTGCCTCTGTACAATTGGCTTCCAAAAACGACCAGTCCAGTCGGGTATCATGGCAATGAAGATGTAACAGCATTGTGCCAACCAACACATTGCCCAAGAATCCCCTCTGCATTTCTAGGCCATTTCCTTTAGAGGTTCTGTTAGGTTCAGGTCCAAACTCACAGCTCAGAGGGACCCAGAGCCAGTTATATTGGGCATTCAGTAGGAGGTAGGACCATAGGAATGAATAAACTCCGGGTTAGAATTGACTTGGAAGAACTTCCGAACAGCTCTTCTCAGATGCAAAAATTCAGCCTCTGTTTGAATATTCCCAGTAAAGAGGACATCATCACACTCCTGAAAATCCACAGCACTTTTGAAGGACTCTAAATAGCAGGATCTTCTTTTATTTTACACCAGTATTTGCCCTCACTAACTTTCACTTTTATGTAAATTGGCCCAGCAGTCTCCCTTTCTGACGATTGTCTCCTAACCTCACTCACCCATCTCAGTCTGGGTCAGTGCCTGATTTATTAGCAGTCACTTATTAAATGTTACCTAATGAACAAATGATTGAATGAACAAATGAATGAATTTCAAAGACCTTTCTTCTCTTAGATAATTATTCCACCTCCCCACCAAAGCCTGTAACTGTTCTCATCTAAACATGAAACAAGTCAGAGTATTTAATTTTCAAAACATTGATTCATGAGGGCAGAGGTCTTTGTTTATTTTGTTCACCAATGTATTCCAAGTGTCTAGAACAGTGCCAGGCATATTGTAGGTACTCAGTAAATACTTTACATGAATAAATAACAAAGTGCCATTTATCCCCAAGCTTTTTTGTTTACTAACAGCACAATATACCCAAACTCTCAACACTTCTCCAGTAGTTTAATCTCAAAATAAATGTTAAATGTCTTCGAGATCATTTATATTTGAAGGCTAAGGGACACGCTAACTATTTATTCCTCCCCTGGAATCTCTCAGTTCTATTCCTGGATAAATTGAGAGCAGCAGGAAGTTACTAGATTATATTATTTTTACACCCCATATAAAAGTCTTCTCAGAACAATAATTAACATAATACCATCTGCTTCTATGTAGATTTGGAATATGAAATGGTCATAAGAAAAACATGTTTAAATCTTGTGTAAAATTGCTATTGAAGAGATTTTCAATTAAGTTGTTCACTGTAAACAAACCCACAAAATAAATTTCTTTTAGAATAATGTGTTATAAAAATCTTCAACTCGCCTAGAAAATTATATGCTTTGTTTATCAGACAATAAAAGCTATATAAGCCATTACGTTTTATTTTGTTTGTTTGCTTGCTTGCTTGGCTGCCAAAAAACCCAGCACATAAAGGGCAGAAATTATTAAAAGTATGGGTTTCTGGTATAAATGCCCACATTGCGTCTCAAATACTGGAATCCTGATCTTTTACTCTTGTTTTAAAGATTTTATTATATATATATCCCTATCATAAGTCACAGTGAATTCATTTCTTAAAGGCAATGATTTCCTGCTCCCTTTCTTCATTATATATAAAGTCCTACAATAAATCACAAAGGAGGTCCCCCTTTCTTTCTGTTCTGGACTCTTTTTCTCTTGCTTTGTGTTCACTCTTAGGAATTTGGTTTCTTTGCTTGGCCTTGTTCCATCCTCTCTTCCGAGAAATTACCAAATAAACTGATCACAATAGTGTTAATAACCTACTCTCTACCCTTCTCCAAGCCACGAGTCAATATCCCAGTTTCCCAGATGATTATTTCATATTTTCTGTTTCTCACAAATCCATGTGAGCCCCTCCCCATCCCTCACTGTCATCTAGTGATCTTGCTTCTCACTTCATTGAGGAAACAGACGCCATCAGAAAAGAACTACAACCTTCAGCCACCAAATCCAGCCCCTCTCTTCTCTCTCTCAACCAGTGCAAACATCCTCAGATGTCTCCCATGTTAAAGGTATGTATTTAAACCCCTTCACATTTTTCTTTCAGTTCTGCTCCATTTCTCTGGTTCCTTTTATAGAAAAACCCCTTAAATAGTTGTCTACACTTGATTTTTTCATATTTTTACCTTCCATTCTCTCCTGAACCCCCTTTGATCACACTTTTATCCAGACTACTCCCCACCATCAGATTCAATGGATCTCATTTTTCTAGACCTCTCAGGAACACTTGACATATGTGATCACTACTCCTGTTTCAAAACTTTCTTGACTTTAGAAAGGCCGTACCCTTTTGGTGTGCTTCCTGTCTCTCTGGCCATTCCTTCTCCATCTCCCCTTTCGGGGTTTCTTCGTCTTCCCAGTTGTCAATGTCGACGTGCCCTCAGACTCCTTAACCTCTGTTTACAGCTCCCTCTCCTCCTGTTCCATGGTTTCAACTCCAAATTAGCACATCTGTCTGCCCACTGACCATGTCTTCTTGGATAGCTACTGGGTATCTCAAGCTTAATATGTCCATCCAAACTCTTGCTGCCCCTTTCCAAACCAACTCACTAACCTCTCATCTCAGCAAGTGATGATTCTATCCCTCCATTTGCAAAGGCAAAAAACTTTGGAATCGGCCGGGCGCGGTGGCTCACGCGTGTAATCCTAGCTCTTTGGGAGGCCGAGGCGGGCAGATTCTTTGAGCTCAGGAGTTTGAAACCAGCCTGAGCAAGAGCAAGACCCCATCTCTACTAAAAATAGAAAGAAATTAATTGGACAACTAAAAATATATAGAAAAAATTAGCTGGGCATGGTGGTGCATGCCTGTAGTCCCAGCTACGTGGGAGGCTGAGGCAGGAGGATCGCTTGAGCCCAGGAGTTTGAGGTTGCTGTGAGCCAGGATGACGCCACGGCACTCTAGCCCGGGCAACACAGTGAGACTCTGTCTCAAAAAAAAAAAAAAAAAAAAGTATCCCATCAAAGAAAAGCCCAGGACCTGATGGCTTCAGTGCTGAATTCTACCAAACATTTAAAGAAGTAATACGGATCCTAAAAATTCCAAAAAATCAAGGAGGAAGGAATATTTCCAAACTCATCCTGCGAAGCCATCATTACGCTGATACGAACATTAGTCAAATACACAACAAAAAAAGAAAACTAAAGGAAAATATCATTGATGAACACAGATGCAAAAATCCTCAGCAAAATACTAGCAAACTGAATTTCACAACACATTAAAAAGACCATTCATCATGATCAAGTGGAATTCATCCCAGTGTTAAAATGTGGTTCAATATACACAAATCAATAAATTAGATACGTCATAACAGAATGAAAGACAAAAAATCATGTAATTGTTTCAA
Source organism: Avahi laniger (assembly GCA_963575035.1). Taxonomy (NCBI): domain Eukaryota; kingdom Metazoa; phylum Chordata; class Mammalia; order Primates; family Indriidae; genus Avahi; species Avahi laniger. The sequence goes on from CAUYSK010020507.1 coordinate 28,983, forward strand.
CAGGTGCCAAAAAAAGCATTTGATAAAATTCAACATTGCTTCTTGATAAAAACTCTCAAAAAACTGGATATAGAAGGAACATGAGTCAACACGATAAAAGCCATGTATGACAAACACAACAGCTGGTATCATATTGAATGGAGAAAACTGAAAGCCTTTATTCTAAGATGTGGAACTAGACAAGGACGTCCACTTTCACCACGCTTATTTAACATAGTACTAGAAGTTCTAGCTGGAGCAATTAGACAAGGGAAAGAAATAAAGGGCATCCAAATTGGAAAGAGAGAAGTCAGATTATCCTGGTTTGTAGTCAACATGATACTATACTTAGAAAAACCTAAAGACTCCACCAGAAAACCTTTTAGAACTGATAAACAAATTTGGTAAAGTTGTAGGATATAAAATTAACATGCAACAACCAGTAGTATTTCTTTATGTCAACAGTGAATAACCTGAAAAAGAAACTAAGAAAGTAATCCCATTTACAATAGCTACAAATGACATAAAATATCTAGGAATAAACTTAACCAAAGAAGTGAAACATCTCTACAATGAAAATGGTAAAACAGGCCGGGCGTGGTGGCTCACGCCTGTAATCCTAGCACTCTGGGAGGCCGAGGCGGGCGGATTGTTTGAGCTCAGGAGTTCGAGACCAGCCTGAGCAAGAGCAAGACCCTGTCTCTACTAAAAATAGAAACAAATTAATCGGCCAACTAAACATACATAGAAAAAATTAGCCGAGCATGGTGGCGCATGCCTGTAGTTCCAGCTACTTGGGAGGCTGAGGCAGAAAGATCACTTGAGCCCAGGATTTTGAGGTTGCTGTGAGCTAGGCTGACGCCACGGCACTCACTGTAGCCCGGGTAACAAAGTGATATTCTGTCTCAAAAAAAAAAAAAAAAAAGAAAATGATAAAACATTGATGAAAGAAATTGAAGAGAACACAGATAAATGGAAAGATATTTCATGTTCGTGGATTGAAAGAATCAATATTGTTAAATATTGCATGTTCTCACTCATATATGGGAGCTAAAATAAATTGAATTTATGGAAATAGAGAGTAGAATGTTGGTTACCAGAGGATGGTAAAGGTACTGGGGAGGGGGTAATAAAGAGGAGATTGTTAGTGGGTACAAAAATGCAGTTAGAATGAATAAAATCCAGTAGTTGGTAGCACAATAGGATAACTATAGTTAATAACAATTTATTGTATATTTTAAAATAGCTAAAAGAATGTAATTGGAATGTTTCTAACACAAAGAAATGATAAATGCTTGAGGTGCTGGATACCTCAATCACCTTCATAACATCATTGAACACTGTATGCCTGTATCAAAACATCATATGTACCCCATAAATATCTGCAACTATTATGTATACATAATAATTAAAAATAAAAATTTAAAAAATAGTCTATTAATTTTTTAAAAGTAGGAATAACTTAGTGACAAGATGGAATACTAAGCAATAACAAAAAATGATATTTATTAGAAAAAAGTATTTCCAGCCCAATCCTGAAGAAACACATTCAGGAAAAAGGGAAAGACAACATCCAGAACTAACTTCTCTATAAGGAGATCTACTCAGTCAGAAGAGGAAAAAAAAAGTATGAGCAAAGAGCTAATAAAGTGGTCTTGCCATCATCCAGTTAGATACGGACTTGTGCCAAATTAATGTTAGTGGATTAGAAAGAGGTGAACAAATTCCAAATATTGTGGAAGTAGAATGGACTAGGCTCAGTGATGGATTGGATGTGGGTGTGGAGGGAGAAAATGATGTTAAGGATGACTCTGAAGTTCTTCCCATCTCAGCTCCTGAAAGAGGCTAGAAATCAAGAGTTCTGTTTTTTTTTTTTTTTTTTTGGAGACAGAGTCTCACTTTGTTGCCCAGGCTAGAGTGAGTGCCGTGGCGTCAGCCTAGCTCACAGCAACCTCAAACTCCTGGGCTCAAGCGATCCTCCTGCCTCAGCCTCCCAAGTAGCTTGGGACTACAGGCATGCGCCACCATGTCCAGCTAATTTTTTCTATATATATATATATATTTTTTTTTTTAGTTGTGCAGATCATTTCTTTCTATTTTTTTAGTAGAGACGGAGTCTCACTCTTGCTCAGGCTGGTAGAGTTCTGTTTTAACGGCTTAGTTATGAGCTGCATATGAGGCATTGATATAAGGTTTCCAAATATACTTATGAAATCTTATAAAAGTGGCCTGAAATAGAGATCAAAATGCCAAAGTCCTGTGTACATAGGTGGCATTGGAAAACCATAAGAGTGTATGAGTATACCTACAAAGGGGGTGAAATAATGATATGAGATACAATAAACCCATTGTTTTGCTAGGGGAGGAGGAGCCAGTAAAGGAAACTAGGGATGAGTGGCAAAGAATGATAAAGACCTCAAAATTGTGGTGTCATAGAAACGAAGAGTATTTCAAAGAGGAAGATGTCAGTCATGCCAAATATTGCCTAGAGGTCTGTTAATAAAGGTGTGTAATGGATTATTTATGAGTCCTAACTTTAGAATTTGGCTTCTTGGGATCATTTACCAACTCTACTCCTTATTAGTCATGTGATCTTGAGAAAATAATTTATCCTCACAGTGCTTCAGATTCCACATTTGTAAAATTAGATGAGGATATTACTTATCCCACAGGGTTTTTGGAACCATTAAATACAACACTTAGGAGGGTTAGGGCAGCCAGTGGTACCGGATGATGAGAAGCAGTAGGTCCCTTTCCCTTCTGCAGGTGGGAGAGTTAGATATCCATCCAAGAAAACACAATGAAAGACACCACACCAGTATCAAGAGACAATGTATAACCATCTTCTGTGCATATTTTTAATTTTCCTAAGCATCTTCATTCCATCATTCTTTTTGGAGAACTTCTCAATATTGGAACTACACTTGATATGGTTGTACATCTGTTCTGTTTTTGTAACTACTGTCAATCCAGTATTATATTTAGTAGCAGAAGCAAATGAATCCTCTAAAAGAAGTTCATAATCACACAAGGTAACCAGATTTTTGGAATGCTGTGTGTACTTTTTTATGTCTTTTTTCTCCTTTCATGCAATTTTTGTTCTATATGGAGCACCACTAAGAGAGTCAATGTTGGAAACATTTTTATTTGTAGTTATTTTATCTACTTTTACTATCATACTTTGTTTATATTTGTTAAAACCAAACCTCAAAGCATGAATAAATTTTCAGTAGAAACAGAGATACATCCATTTGGGAGAATAGTCTCTAGATCACTACAATTTCAAGTTTTGTAGGAATATGACTTGGGGTACTTTCTGTTCCACAGGATTGGGAAAGATCATGGTAGATAAGGAAACTGACACCTAAGGGATATGTAACATTTCCAAGATCACTGTGCTAATAAATATGGTCCATCTCCTGTATGCTTAGAGCAAACTTTGGCTATGTGGCTAGTCTTGGTATTTCATACTATGGGTACACTGCAATAGAAAGCAACTTACTTATGAGTATAGCTAATGATTGGAACAAAGCAAAAAGATACTTCTTTGTGCAGATACCAAAAAGACTATGCAGAAATGTATACTGTCAAAGCCAAGCAGTTTCATTAACAGCATTGTTTTTTCTAATGTAGTTACATGATGTAATTTTAGCTTCTTAAATTATGAAACCCCTTAAGAGATTGTACCCTCTAGTTTGAATTCTTATTTAAATAAGGTATTTATAATAGAAAAATCAAATGTAGTGCCAAAACAGCACCTGGTAAACTACAAAGCTAACCACTAAGTTAGCTATTAACATCACTAAAAAATATTTTTTTGTTTGTTTGTCAATATGGAGACTATTAGTGACATAGTAAAGGCAGGGTTAGCAGAACAGTAGAGGTAGAATGCAGGTTGAGTGGGTTAAAGAGTACATTCTCTGTTGATAAAACTGTTGTCATTGCTCTGGAACACATTCAGTGACAAGAAGATCCTCACTACCACCAGAAGCCACAATTCAACTGGATATGTCTATGCATGTTATAGCAATCTGGCCCCCCCACTTATCCCTCCATTGATCATTGTATTTGGTTTTTCACTGCTCTTCTCAATTGTAATTGTGACAGGATTCCTCCCTGCGTTGAACCAGAATCTGCCTTGTAAGACCTTCAATTCAGCTACTTTCTGTCATCTGGGGCCAAAGTACTATATTACTCTAAAGTATAATAAACATTTTGAGTTTCTTAAACATCCGTCTTTCAGTCATTTATTTACATAGGCCATAGGCTCCCTTCAAGTCACCTAGTTTAAGAATTCTCAAAACTGACTTCCCATCAGAATCACTTCGGGTTTGAAAAATAGATTCTGGATCTCACATTTGTCAGTGCAGCATCTCCAAGAGGTAGAGCCCAAGAATTTGTAACTTAAACATTTCTTTGCCAAATTTGACACGCAGGCAAGTAAAAGAATCACTGATCTAGTGTCTATGTGACAAAAACACCTTCAATGGTCTGGTTTTTTTTCTCTCAGTGATTCCAAAGTTACCAAATATCACTTTTACCAGAACCATTACTTTAATATTGGACATTTCAAAATTGCAAACATATTATATTTTCCAGAAATACCAATTACTCCCAATCTATAATTATTTAAAGGGTAAACACAATGCACGAGGCTTTGGCACCCAGGTGTTGTACAGCTGTGTGTGCCCTCTTGGCTTACAAACTTTTCCCAGTTTCTGCATTTTTCTGCCAGTAGAGGCTGCATGTGGCTGGTACAGCGTAGTGCACAGGCAGTGCTCACTGTGCTTTAGCAATGTACGTGAAGTTCATTGCGAAATTATTTTCACCCCTCCACCATCACCACCTCAGAGTTCTTGCACTGCTCTTTGCAGCAGCTGTCCCCAGCTCTTTCTCACCAATGGCAAGGGGTAGTGGAAGCTAGGCAGTTAGCTGAAAACCAAAGTTCAGGTTGAATTCGCACTTTGAAATTGGCTTCATGCTTTTCTTTATATAAGCAGAGAATTGCTGTAGTGCCCCTAGTCCTATTGTTGCTGCTCTAGATGTTTTTTCTCCGTGGGTATTCTGACAATTTGAGCATGATCCCTGCCATCACAAAGTAAGACTGGAAGCAGAAGGGAACCAACTCATTTCCCCACATATTGTGATTGGTTTTCCCTTTTATTTCTGGTTGAACTACACTGCCACTGCCACTCGCATTCTCACTTCACCTTGCCACGACTAGTTTTTAAGGCTAGATTTTTTCTGTGTTTGCACACTCTCCTATTTCTCAGAAATGTTTTTCCTCTTAGCTACTGTTGATTTTGCTCCAATTTGCTTTTATGTTGCACCTTCCTATGTTCTTTTCAACAGGGTTCAACATCTAGAAATCAGTCTTTTTTCAGTGTTCTCTCATTGGAACAATATTTACACCCTGCAACCTCATGGATGACTCTAGAAAACAGTTCAACATGATCCAGAGCCTGTCGGGCTTCATCTGCAAGAAGGTAGCTTATGTATTAGAACAATTAAAACTAGCATACCACATCAGCTCTCAGGTAAAGCACTTCTTAATACTGCCCAAATTAATGGTCTCCTTACAACTCTCAGCCTCTGAGAAAGGTGAGTTATTAAGCCACTGCTCTTGAAATGATTTGTTTTAAATCTTTCTTTTGAGATAGTTTTAATTTTCCAAGTACTTGCCTTGGCTCAAACACTAACCCCAGCTGCCTCAGTTTTAATATGTGCTTTCTATGGGATTTGTAGCAATTTCTGATGCCTCCTTTAAGCTGCTCCAGATTGAGTTTAATTTTAAAATGTCATAATTTCTGCTTCAAAATCTTCATTCTCAGGTTCAAGTTTTTGTACTTTCCTGGTAAACTCTTTCTGTTGCAGCCGAAACTATTTAGGGAGGAATTTTTGGTGCCTCTTATGTAACTGGCACTATCTTTTACACATGGTAAGCGTGCAATGTTTGTTTGTTCATTCATTCAACAAATATTTGTTGAGTTCCAGCTGTGTCTAGGCACTATTTTAAGTTTTAGGGATTCAACAGTGAACAAAACAAAGTTCCTGCTCTTACAGAGCTTGCTTAGAGAATGAATAAATGGATGGATAATAAATACTAAATAAAGGAATAGAAACTGTGGGATATAGACTCTATGATGATCTCAATGTTCATACCGTTTCTAACTTCCTCTCCTTGAGAGTGGGCAGAAATTTTGACTTGCTTCTAACACATAGGGGGTGGCAAAGGTGATGCAATGTCACCTCCATGATTATGTCATCTACCTAGGTCTATCTTGCTGACATGCAGTGGAGAAACTCTCCTCCGGGCCTTGGAGCTTCTATGATGCAAACTGCCTGTGGAGAGAGCCATGTGGCAGGGAACTGCAAGCAGCTTCTAGAGAAGCTGAGGGTTATAGTACTACAACAGGGAAGTCCATTCTGCCAATGACCATGCCAGGTACAAAGAAGACCCTGAGCTCTTTGACACCTTGATTCCAGCCTTGTGAGACTCTGAGTAGAGAATCCAGTTGAGGTGTGCCCAGACTCCTGACTCATGATACCTGTGAGATAATAAATGTATGTTGTTGTAAGTCACTAAGTTCATAGTAATTTTTAATGCAGCATATAAAATAGACACAACTAATAAAGCTGAGCTAACTAATGGGTACTAAAACCCCATTTTACACAATCATCTTACTCATTCTTTACCCCAACCTTAAGACTAACTAATGTTGTATAGCTAATTTTCTGTCTTCATTCTCCCCCCATACCTAGACCTACTTAACCCTCATGTTCAGGCTCAGCCTCAGCCCAATAGCTAGGACCATATTTGACCTTGGGCAGTATTCCAGTTATCTTTTGCTGTATAACAAACCATTCCAAACCTTAGTGGTTTGAAAGAGCAATGTGTTATTCATTCTCCTGGTTCTGGGCTCAGATAAGCAGTTTTCATGTGATTGCAGTCATATGTTGGCTGAGGCTGGAGTCATCTAAAGGTTCATCTGGTCTAGACGCCCAAGACAGTCCGCTCAATTGCAGTTGATGCTGATTGACAGCAGCAAACTCAGCCAGAACAGTCAATTGGAGCAGCTACATATGGCTTTACCCACCATATGCCTTAGGTTTCTCATAACATAGTGGATATACTCTGAGATGGAGTATCCCAAGAGCATGCATTCTGAGAGACCATAAGTGAAAACTACTAGGCTAGTTAGGAGCTAAATCTATAACTGGGACGATATCGCCTCTGCCACATTCTATGCCAGTTCTGAGGGAGTGGAGAAATAGACTGCACCCTTTGTGGAAGAGGGGCAAAGTCACATTGCAGGAAACCATGTGGAATAGGAAATAATGTTGTGGCCATCTTTGGAAAATACCCTCGGACACTGTAAGGATTGAAGGAAATCAAGTTCAATTCTATGTTTACCAGTGAATTGTAATTAAAATCAAAGATCCCTGAGTTCAGTTCATTGCACTATCCTTTACTAGCTAAATGGTTTTGATAATTTAATTTCTGGGGTTCAGTATTTTTGTCTGCTAAATTAAACAATAATACCTGCCTCATTAGTAATTGTAATCATTAAAAGACAAAAGTATTAAAAAGACATAGCAGAGTGACAGAAACCTGGTAATATGTCTACAAATGACAGCTAACATTATTATTATTATCAGTTCTATTAGTTTAATCTTGGCTTTATTTCTGTTTCTCATAACTGAAATTCTTCTTTATTTTCAGGATATCTTACACACTTCCAGTATTATATAAATTATGTTATGAGTTTCTGAACCAATAATCTTTCCTATACCATAACCCTCTAGGCATGACTTTCCATCTTGGTTATATCTGCCTCATCTTCCCAGAGATTATAATTTTATTCTGAACCCCAGCCAAGGGACTGGAGTCCTATTTTCTAATAATGGATTTTATGGTTAGGGATTACCTCCTTCTGCAGATTTCTGCATATGCCCTGTTCTGTGATTCTCCACTATAGTTTTTATTTCATCTATCTGGACACCCCCAAAGGTTCGAATTAGACCCTTTGAAGCCCACTGTCTAGCTTCAAGTCTGGGCTTGGTCTCGAGGATTGCACCTGGCCATGCCTATAAACTAATCTAGTTTTAAATTCTATATTCTTTTTATTTGTCTCATCCTGCTGGAGGTAATATGACAGTTTTGGTCAGGTATTAATATATGACTTTCAGGATTCTAATTTTTCATGCCTAGTTGCTCCTCAGCATCTTACCTGGTTACCCTAAGGGTATTGTTTTCCATACCCATCAAAACAAGGGTATTGTTTGTATAGGGACCAAGGCCCTCGGCCCCCTAAAGTTTCCCTGCAAAACCAATTCACAATAATGCATATTAATAAGAAAAAGGACTTACCAATTTATCTATCATGCATACCAGGAGAATCACAGAGTGACTGCCTAATATCCCAATGGGGTCCAGAAGCTTATATACCCTCTTGAGGTTATAGAAAGAATGGGGCTTCAATCTTGGTACAACAGATTATGGAAGTGGTAGAGGGGGAGAGAAGAATTCTATTGAAGGGCAATAAATGATTACCAGAGAGGGTGATTAGATGGGGGGAACAGAATTTAACTTGCAAATAGGTTTCTCATAATTTAAATGATCCTTGGAGACAACGTTATCTTGTAAAAGGCAGTGTTATCTCCTCAGGTGTGGCTACATCCTTGGTCTTGTTTCCCATAATAGATGATGAGATAACAGAGAGGGGAACAAGGACGATTTTTCTCCTTGGTAGGCCCCCTCTGTCTTTACATAGATAAGGAAAAGTGTCTTCCAAAGCCTGCTGATATATAAGGGTTTTTAATTCAAAATACTCATTACACCAGGAAGTGATATTTTGGGGTGAAATTCCCTGCACTTCTTCATGTGCTTACTTGCTCTCTCATTGTCCTCCTCCCTCATTTTCTCTCCAGCCCCTACCTCGAGCCACAACCACACCTCATCTGCAGGAGTTCTAAGAGTATATCCCCCAAACCTAGAATAAGCAATCAGTTAGGTAGCTCAGAATGTCTAACCCCCACCTACATCCAATGGCATCCCTGTCTCTCCTGTCGTATTCACATGTGGGGATTGCTGGACTTTCATTTCTTTCTGATGAGGTGAGCATAGAGCAAGAATCCATCCTCATTTAATGGTCATTTAGTTCCATGAGGACAGACAGGGCCCAAGATCCACAGTGACTTTCTTACAGGAGTGTTTTTTTTTTAGCATCTACAGGAAAAGACAATCCTCTAGCAAGCGTGGCTGGTTGATTTATTGCAAATGTAATGTGAAGGGGTGACCTACAGAGAAGCAGCATTGTATTCCTGCTGCTGGAGATTCATTGCGAAGGAATGAAAGCTGCTTTTTACCCCACCAGGAGGCCAGCCAGGCTTTTATCTTCCTAAGGTCTGGGGTCTCCTTTCCTCTCCTGGAGACTAATCAGCTTTTGAGTTCCAAGGCTCTGAAGAAGAGATTTTTCATGTGGGTGGCAGCAGAAGTCTACCTTAAAACGAAATTTTGTATTGAGAAGGCTTAGAGGCCCGTGGATGCAATTAAGTTTCATTGTCTAAAAAAGCAGTCGGAACAAATATTTGTGCTTTAAAATTTTTTTAAAAATCTGTATTAGATGTAACCCCAAGATTGGGGTATAGGGAAGACAATAGAGTGTTTGCAGTACTGAAGGGTAGCAGGCAATGATGGAGACTATGTTACTAAGGGTGGGACATAGCTCCACAGCTCAGGGATCCTGCAAGATGGGCCAATTTCCAAGTTTAGCAGGGAGAGAATTTAGAAAGGTGTGTCTTCATTGCAATGATCTTGCTCCCCTGGAAAGGGAACTGAGCCAGGGTTTCCCAGCCTGGGGAAAATTGGCGTGTAAATGGGGGAGGCTTTCTGCAGCTACAAGAGGTGGCAATAACATAATAGCAATGAAAGCAGTCATAGACTAAGAAACCATATCTATCATGATGAGAATTAGAAATATGGGAGACTATCTTCTTGGGGCTATTTTTGCCCCTCAGGTTTGTAATATTGTGCCAGATGTTGTCTATGCATAGACTGATTCTGTATCATTCCTACCCTTCTATATGTGCCCGGGGCCACAAAGGCTAGAAATATTTTCAGGATCCTCTTGCCAGAGGTTCTCTAGCTCAGATGACACTACAGAAAGATACTTGTGTGAGATTTGGAAAATGTAATGAAAATGTAATGCTAAGCATCCTCCAAGTCTCCCACGTGGATCCTGCAGATGGCTGAGGTCATCAGGGACCACCCCCTCTGATCCCTGCAATTTCTGTTTGCCTGATGCTAGAACCCTTACAAATGTTGTGGAAGCCTCTTTTTCCCTGCATTGAATCTTTTTCAGCTAGAGTTATCTAGAATGATTTCTGTTTTACTGATGGAAACCATGATTTTAATGGTTTCAAACATGATTGAACCATGATTTTATAGGGGATGTGAAGGGATATCCCCCAAAATGGGTGCCACTGACCTTACACATGCGGATAGAAGCTGACTTTAGTGAACTTGAGGAAAATAATTAAATGTGACGTTATTTGTACCTCATATTCTGTGGAGCAATTTGCTTTTGTTCTATAATCAAAGTACTATTTATACGAAATTTATTAAGGCAACTGTATGAAAAATATAAGCTATAACCAACCTTGGTACCTCTCGATGTTAGAAATCTTTTAAAATGTCTCCCTATTACACGATAAACACCAATAATTTTGGGTTTTGTGCCCTAAGGAGAAATTCAGAGCTCTCTGAGGCCAGTAAGTGGCAGAAATAAGAACAAAATAAAATTGTGTATGCAACTATGTTAGTTGCAAGCACCTCATAGTTTAAAGAGAGCATTTAAATGTAGGGAGTAATCAGAGATGTAGTCTTTGAAGTGACCAATCTTCAGGTTATTCGTCTCTTGACATGTATTATTTTTTTCACCTTTTTTCACCTGAAATAGAATGTAGCCTAGCTCTCAGATGGCTAAGTGGATACTGACTTCAAAAACAATTGTGCCATCATATTTAAAATGAGTGTTCTCTGTCATAACCCATTTTAACCTTGCTTATTAGACTTTGCCATGGCAAGGGCAAATGGGGAAGTGTGGAGAAGTAGACATGAGCAGGTTTTTTCAACATCGAGAAACAGGCAATTTCAGAGTGTCTTGCATTGTTAAAAGAAGCAAATATTCTACGTAATGCATTTGCATTAAAAATTAAGAGTAAAATGAAAAATCTATAATGCTTTAATACATAATGGAACATATCCTGGTAACATTAACTTTTTAGTACAGAAGTGCTCTATTAAAACATATATAGGTGAAAAAAACCAGCACAGCCAACTAAAATCCTTCCAATTCTCCTACTCAGAAAGACAAATGTTTTCTGGTATACTTCAGGCACCTGTGAGTTTTCAATCTGTCGAATATAATCTAGCTGAAGTCAGCAACCTGCACTGTAGCTGCAGCTGCCCAGAGAGATTTTCCCGAGGGAAGCATGTCATCCCCACTGGAGGAAGTGTGTGTCATGGTACACTAGCCATTATGAATGTTCTTTGTGAATGAGAAAATCAAGTAAAAATTGATCTTTCAAATGAATCTTTTAGCCACCAAAATACAACTTGACCTAAAATGTCACCCAAGTATTTACTGTATTTTATCAAGGTCCTAAGCATATGATACTGTGCTAAACTAAACTTAATAAATATTTCCAGAATCAAATGAATACATGAATGAATGGGAACATCATCACATTGATGAATATGTTAAGATATTTTGGAAATATGTGGGAGTATTTTAAACTTTAGAAATTAAAGGAATTGTAGATGTTATCCAGTATCATGAGGGAGATCATATAATGTATGGTTTCCAAAACAATTTTTATAGTAGCAAATATTAGGTCAAAAGGAATAAAAAACAGGTGTCAACTGGCTCTGTTCCATGCAAATGGAGAGTGTGATCTTCCTAAGAATCTCACTCATCCTCTCCAAATCTATTGCCAAAATGCCAAACATGAAGGTTATAGAAAGCAGAATCACTCTAATAGTGTCTCATTTATTAAAAGATTATTGACCGGGCGCGGTGGCTCACGCCTGTAATCCTAGCTCTCTGGGAGGCCGAGGTGGGCGGATCATTCTGAGCTCAGGAGTTCGAGACCAGCCTGAGCAAGAGTGAGACCCCACCTCTACCAACAAATAGAAATTAATTGGACAG
>CAUYSK010020508.1:0-20699 GCA_963575035.1 Avahi laniger
TCACAACTCATTGAACTGTAACCTTAAAATCTATACCTTGTACTATTTGTAAATTATACCTAAACTTAAAAAAAAAAGAAGACAGAAAGAAACTACTAAGAAAGGGGGAGGTAATTGAAAAATCCACATTCCTTGTGAAACCTCCCCAAATTATTGGAAATTGTCTTTCATGTATGAGATATTTCCATCAACAATAGCTACAAGGTAGGTAGCTGTTCATCACCCCCTTTTTCTACCAGGTACTGGTGGGGCATCCGTTCCCAGTTTCTTTTGGACTCTCCTGGCGCTGCAGTACATAAGTGGTCACCCACATATGAGAAACAGTTCCTTCCTTGCACAGGAGATTTTCCTAGTGGGAAATCAATGTTTTAGAAGTTGTGCAAGGGAAATTTATTGCTTGAAGAATATTTTTGGAAGGTATGTACGTATTCACTCCCTGATTTATTATCACTTGTGTTAATTCAGAATTTGGAAGAGGATGCTCTTAAACCTGGACTTTTTGTAAGTGTTCTGTATTTTGAAAGGCAGATGTTTACATTAAATTTTCAATCTTTTACTTTCCCCCTCACCTCCCTCCAGACCACATCCCTGCTGTTAAGTAATTTATCTGAAATATAAATCCATTGTGTTAACTCCTGCTCAGAAACCTGGATGCCCACTGCCTCTTTCACATTTAGGGCCTGCCTAATTCCCTAGTTATCCACATTCGCTTATTCTTGGGTTTTATCACACCAAACAAGGCTGTTGCCTGGATTGCTTCTTGCTCTGTCCTGACTCTGTGCCTTCATAAGAGCTGTTCTTCAGCCTGGGAAGCACTGCGCCCAGCCCCTCCTCCACCCGTCCTTCCTGCAGGCCCAGCTCAGAAGCCCATCCTTTGAGAACCTGTCCCAGCTTCCTCAGGCTAGGAGTGACCCATGTCCAAGCTCCCTGAGCACCCCGTGTGCTCTCTAGGCAGGCACACTTACCACATTAGAGCAGAACAAGTCCTGTCCTTGTCACTGTCACCCATGGGCTGGACACTCTTCAGCGATGGAGACGGCATTTTGCGTCTTGTATTTCATGCACACTGCTTGAATACATAGCTGCCCACGAATGGTGGGTGGGTGAGTGAGTGGATAGATGGATTCATTCATCCATTCACCCATTCATTCAACACTGCAGCAGGGTCCTTCTTTGTGGGACACTGAAGAGGAGACAGATAAAGACTAGAATGTTCTGTGGCCCTAGCAAAAGACGTTACAGTATTCCGGTCCTGCTCTTACTTGGTTTTTCCAGGTAGTAAGGAGGACATGACGATACTCTGCCTAGGTTGCACTTTCTACCTCTCCTCCTCTGCATAAGGGAATTCCTACCCAGTTCTAAGAAAGAAAATGAAAACATACCATTGATGATATCAACCAGGCAGGGCAGGGAAAAAACTGAAAAATGTAATATAAATATCGCCTAACAATAAATGAGCTCTTTACGTTTTCTAAATACCTTCACACGTACCACTTTGTTTTGTCTTCGCAAAAATCCCATGCATTAAACAGGGGAGGGATGGTTGTTCCCACAGGCAAATGAGAAAAGTGAAGTGAAGTAAAAGCGAGATGACTTTTCCAAAGTCCCACGTCTGGCTGGTGGTAATGCTGGGAGTCCATGTGCTCCCACAAGACTGGGAGATTGTTCAAAAGAACAAGTTCCCAGGAAAGATCAAATAATTGCTGGAAAAGCACTTCCGATCTCCAACGAAAACAGATCTTTCCAGCTGAGTGCCCTCCCTAAGGCCTGAAGAGCATTATCTGCCAAGTAGCAATTCTTTTGTCTTCGGCATAAACCACCCCAGGCTGAAGGCCACTGTGAAATCTGTGGGAATCAAGAGCGGCGTCCCCTGCAGAAGTATATTTGAAACTTACAGCATACGAAGCTGTCTATCCAGACAGAAATTAGAGAATGTCTTTTCTTAAAGCCCTGCCAGGACACAGGTGTGGGCCCCGATGCAGATACGGGGCTTTGTCCTCAGTGCCGGTCCGTGTGCACCGAGACAGCTGTTTTTGCTGGGCCAGTGTAATGTTTAAGAGCAAACATTTAGCAGTAGGATAACGGCTGCTGAAGCTGCATCTGCAGCTGCATCATTCCTCTGGGGAAGGCAAGATGGCTCTTCTCCAACTATTCATAAAGGGTGAGAGTTGGGAGCAAAAAGAGAACTTGCTCACGCTTAATACTGCACAGTCCAATCTCATGTCCCACCCTCGAAACCTAACTCAGAAACTGACTGCAGAGACTGCTCATCAGCTTTAAGACCCACAGTTTGTTATTCTATGAGATTTTTCAGACATTCTTTTTCCTATAATAAGTAAAATCCCATGCATTTTGTTGGGATTGAGAGAGCCAGATCTTTCCAGACATTAATAAATGAGGGGCTGCAAATTGGGTTCCACCTTACTGATTCACCGCACCACGGAGACCGCAGTCACTCCACACCTTAAACATGCTCTTAATTGTGTTTGGAGCAAAGTTGCCATTGAAATCAAATTTTAACAGCTCTCCCATACCCATCCCTGGGATCCTCTTGTCCTTTTTTACATTTACTCTGCCCCGTTCCTTCTTTCCCATTTATCTTCCTTTAAAGGTCTCCACTGGATATCTTTGCTAACCAAAATGTGCAGACATTTCCCCGGTTGCAATTAGAAAATGAGCTTCCTTGGTAGAAGGTATGGGAAGGGACTGATCATGTGAGCTATCTCAATTGAAGCTCTCATTTCTCTGATGCGATAACCAGAATTACTCAGAGCACCCCAGACTCAAAGTATTCCTTTTATTTTTATGTATAAAATCTATTTATACAGCTGCTTCAGGGATCTAGAATAAAACATGGAGGAAAATCATAAAGTGAAGTAAGAAATACAAGGAGGCAGATACAGAAAACCGCATTTTTTTTTTTTGTTTTTCTTGAAATAACCCGCTAATACTTAACCTTGTTCTTAATTTGGAATTCTGGTCAAAACTATGATGTGAAAAAATGTCATCAAGCCCCTTTGCAATCTCAGTGTTTACAGAGCTTTTTCAAACTTGGGGTCATCTGTGACCAAAATGAAGGACAAATTGTTACTCATCGATTGCATGGGTGTTTGTAGGTATGGGGACTTTCTTGTCTGTTGCTCATTTCCTCTTCAGGAAATGGAAAGTGAGCAATAACTAGTTCCTGATTTTTTTTTTTTTAACCTAAAATGGTAAATGATACATTCCCATCTTTAGGTTGGCTTTTAGCCTTTGAATTCAAACTTAGTTCCTCAAAGAGTAGAATAGTTCTATTCAACTACAAAGCCCAGTAAGTTCTTTCCCCACAGAACATGTGTAAATTTTTCTCTTTGTTGGAAGCTGAGATCCATAATAAATTCTCCCTTTCCCACTTGTTTCACCAAAGACTTACAGTAAAAAGCCAGCCTTCAACTCAAGTCATCTTTACTCTGGGGTTGGAAGTTGCTGAATGTTATGTAAATGGAGAAACCTGGCCTTCAAACCCAGAGAAAAGGTTGGACATTAATATTGGTGTATATACCTTCAGTATCGTTGGGAGCATGACAGCATATTAAAATTTCTTGGGGGTGTTTGTTTCTACATTAGGAGACATCGATTTGCTACTCCGAATGCCACTAGTGAAAGCTTTTCCTTCTGAAGGTTGGAGAATGAGCATGGGCTTTGTAGTCAAATAGACTTGGATTTGAAATCTGACTCCACCACTTCCTAGCTGTTTGCTCTTAGGCAAGTTCCTTAATCTCTCTGAGTTTAGATTTTCTATAGTAAAAATGGTTAAACAAACAAACGAAACATAGATCATCCAGCCCATGGTAGAGGAGACTCTCAAAAATTGTTTATCCCTTTTCCCTTCCCTTCTTTTCAGTTAGAACTTCTAGAAGGGGGTCAGTCTAAAATGTAGGGTTTTCTATGAATTCTTCAGCTCAGGGTATTGTTTAAATCAGGACCATTCCTGCAGGAAGAACAAGACATTCTAGGGGAGCCATGAGAGACAGTGTGGCGTAACCTCATGGGTCTCAAAGTGTGGCCCAGACCAGCAGCATCAGCATCACCCTGGAACTTGTCAGAATGCAGGTCCCCAGGCCCCACCTGAGACTAGCTAAATCAGAAATTCTAAGGGGTGCAGAGGGCGAAGAAGCAGCAGTCTGTGTTTTCACAAACTTTCCAGGTGAATCTCATGCTCATAAAATTGGAGGACCACTAGTGTAGTGAAAAGCACATTGGACTAATTTCTCACATGTTCTGCTGAAATGAGAGATGGTATTAAACCAATTGTCCTCTGAGATCTTTTCTAATTCTGTGGTTCTAGGCTCAAGCTAGCTGGGGCAGTGTTTTTGTAGAATGACCACACTCTTAAAAAATAAACACAGAGGGAAAAAACCCTTGTTTTCATTATTTTAAATGTAAGACACTATTGTTACAGAAAATGAATATAAGCAAAAAGAAGAAACTAAGAACCATCCACAATTTTCAACATTCAGAGTTATTCTTTTGTGCTGTGCTCTTGTCCTTTTATACAAATGCATATGTATACATTAATCAATGTGTATGGATATAAATATCTCACCATAGTCATTCCAGCATCGATCCACTGAGTATCTGCTCTGTGCCAGACATAAGTTCACGCACTCTGAGTGCACAGGCAAAAATCTCTGCCCCCATGGAGCTTTCATCCTTGTGGGAGGAGGTGGATAATAAACAAGAAAATAAATAAATAAATAAGTATTTCTGAAGGCGTTACTTGCTGTGAAGCAAGTAAAACAGAGTGATGTGAAAGAATGACAGCACAGTGGCCGACTAAGATTTGAAGCCGGGAGAACGCTTTCTGAGAAGTGACATTTGTGCTGAGACCTGAGCATGAGCCAGCTATGTGAATATTTAGGGGAAAAGCGTTTCAGGCAAAGAGAAAAGTTTGTGCAGACTCAATAACATGGCATAGAGTTGGTCAAAGAAGAGAAAGGTGTCCCCTGGTGTGGCTGGAGAGGAGGCATGAAGGGGAGAGCCACAGACAATGTAGCCAGAGACATAGGCCAGGGCCAGAGCAGGAGAGCTGTGTAGTTTAAATTTATTCCAAATACAATAAGAAACCATTTTGTGCCTGGGAGTTACTTTTTAAAAGGTCACTCTGTCATGCAGTGGATGGATTATAGAGAGCAAGAACGGTAGCAAGGGAAGTAGTCATATTTCCACTTAGTGTTTTGTAACTTGCATATTTCCCTTACCTGTAGCATGACCGTCTTTCAGGTTGTTAATGTTCTGCTGTGTCACCATTTTTAATGGCTGTGTAGGAATCTGGTATGATACCATGTATTGTTGATCCCCTATGGGGGAGTGCCTGGAGTATTTCCAAGTTTTATATTATCATGAGTAGCACTGAAGTGAGTGTTGTTAAATCTTCGTGTACATTTTTTCCTTTTCTTAGAATAATTCCCAGAAGGGAAAGTCGTTGGCCAAGAGTAGGATTCCTTTGAAGACTTTTTCTTTAGTCTGTTTGTTGGTATCATCTGTAATTTTTTGTTTTTTTGGTTTTTTTTTTTTTTGAGACAGAGTCTCACTCTTTTGCCCGGGCTAGGGTGGGTGCCGTGGCGTCAGTCTAGCTCACAGCAACCTTCATCTGTAATTTTTAAGTGGGCACTTTCCAATTATTTAATACCTTTACTTGATGGACTTTTACCAGGCTGGGGCCAAAGTGAGGCAAATGAGGCACGCTCCTGGGGCTCATAATTTAAGGATACTCCAAATAACTCAGTAATCAAGATAAATACTATCTTAATGCAGTATTCCTTTGAATTTTGCTCTCAGGGCAAGTGCCCCACTCACCTCATCTTAGTCCTGCCCCTGGCATTTTTATAGAGGAAAAATATAAGAAAGTAATTATTTGTCTCTGGATTTGAGTCTGTTTTGCTTATTCCTGTTATAGAATTACATCATGAACTTAATTGTTAGGTATATATTAACATTGCCTGTTTTCATTATCATCTTCATTCTCAAATAATTAGAAAACACAGGTAGGTAACAGCTAATGGGTCTTAAGTCCACTTTCTTCATGTACAGGTATAGGGGAAAGGAAGCTGTCTTAAGCATCCTACTTTTCCCTGACCACATGAGTGGCTGTGTCATGTATTTGCCTCCCTGTCCTACTTGGTTGACCTGTGGGTCACAAATAGGAAGTTTGCGTGCCTCCCATGTGGGATTCACCATGAGCCCACTGGGTGTGTAACGAGCCTAATCCTGCCAACCCAATGGAGCCCATTATTTTCTCCATTCTGCTCAGACTCTTTAATTCTCTCTATCTCTCAAGAAAACTAGAGAACGAAAAGTTACTATGGGAGCTTTTCCTTATTTAACAGAAAAGAGAAATTGGCCAAAATCCAAAAGAGCAAACTCTTCAAGTGACCAAATAGATTTTCAGTTCTATAATGCATTTCTGTTTCCTTCTCTGCATCACCACTCCCAGCACTTGGTTTCCACGCAGCAGTCGGGAGCATTTTAGATGTCTTCCAGCAAATCACTGAGGACAAAGACAGAATCTTTGTATGTCATAGGAGGCCCTGCCCTCCCACCTCTCAGCCACTGGGCTGTATGCTCCTGGTGCCATTGACCTTGGATAGACAGGCCTCCGTCCCACAGTGGGGCATCAGCCTCACACAGGCACTGCTGAATGGACTGTGTTTTTCCTCTTTCGTTTCCTCCTCCTCATTACAGAATCTGGTGAGCCTGTTTGCAGCAAGTGTTGGGCATGGAGGTCGGTAGGTAGATGGTTGTTAACGAGAACCATTACCAACAGAAAAAGCCACAACCCAAACACTGTTAGCCCAAAACGTTGCAAAGCCACATCACTCCATATCATCCAGTTATGGTCAGAGGGCCAGTGTCTGATAGAGCTGGCAGAGTCCCCTGCTCTTATCTCAGCATAGGTAAAGGAGAAGACCCAGGTGGCCTTGCTCAGGTGACTCTGAGAAGATGGCCTGTGCCCAGCATCTAGTGCCTAATTGGATCTAGCAGCTGCCCTGGTCTGTAAAGGTCTTTGGAGCCACTTCTTCCAAAGCATTGAGAAGCGGTCCTACAGTCAGGTGACACCAGCCTGTGAGAACAGTGTAATGGGAGAGGCTGAAGTCACTTCACGGAGCCACAGAAGTGATCCATGAGGAACCTGAAAGTGGCTGCCCCGAGCCCACGGGTTCCTTATTCCCTTTGAGTTTCTGGTTTGCTGTCATACCGAGCCAAGAGGACTCTGCCCAAAAGACTAGGTTTTTCAGAGCTGTCTCTTTATGGCTTTCAGGAAATAGTGGAGCTAAATATAACCCTTTCTGTCCTGAGATCCATTTGCTCTTCTCTGTGTTGTCAGTCATCAGAGTAAGGCTTCTGAAAAGTCTGTGCTCGAACATTAGTATTTAGGTGAAAATTAGCTTATTACATGAGACATGCTTTCCAACTGGAGTGCCTTAGTTTTAGTGACCCTGAAATTGGCCCTTTCATGATGTGATTCAGACTGAGATTTTTAACCCAAGTTACGCTGAAAGATCCTTTTTTGCTCTCTAAGATAAACAACCTTCTACCCCCACCTTCCCACTAATACATTAAAAATCGTGAGTGTTTTAAGACTGTTGTGTTACCTTTTGCAAATTCCAGGCCTTGAATTCTTTTCTGAGTTGAAATCAAATAAAAAGCAAAAATGCAGTTCCTCCGTTCATCATTTTTTTTGTTGTTTTCTTTTGATTTTTATCAGAATAATTCATTTTGTTGTCCACTCAGTTAAACCCATCAAGTGTTAGCTCTCCTGCACAATGATTAGTTTGGGGATGTGGCTGGACGCCAGGCATGGCAGATGGGCCATCTCCTGGGCAGCCGCGCGGTCACTGGATCTCATTTGTGCTGGGATTGAAAGGCCAGTCGTGACAGCAAGAAAACTCTCAGGCTCCAGTGCCCCCGTCCTTACACATGCGGGCCTGTTAATACCTACGGTTTATTGAGCACCTGCTATGTGGTCAGATAGTGCTCTAGATGCTTTCTATTAATTTGAACCATACAAAACTGCTCTTTCCTTTTGTTTACGTCAAAGATGGTTAAGTATCAGTAACTTCCTATCAGTATTTAATAGTAGTTGGCATAATGCACATTTTACAGGGAAGAAACGAGAATAGTTTTAACCACCTACAAAAATAGAAATCTTTCCTCTCCATCCTGGCTTCCTGCCCCTCTGACGCCCTGAAGGAATGAGAAAGCAAGAGGAGAAGAGGAGGAGAGAAGTGGAAAGAGTGGAATTGAAACCATCAAAGGAAAAATCACTCCCCACTCTCTCCCAGGCCACCTCAAGTAATGAACGCTGGTGGTGCGTCTCTCGAGGCAGAGGGCTGGGCAGGCAGGTCCAGCGAGACCACGGCATCTCCACACCTGGGGACAGAACCCTGACAGGGCCGTGTGGGAACATGGCCAAGTGCGTGTCATCCTTGAAGCCCATTCCAAACCCCACTTGTATTTACATCATATCATCATCTCGATTTCCTCTCAACAGAACTTCAGCGTCTCCCATGCACGTGCATCTTGGCAGAAGCCTGCACTATCCTTAGTTAACAATTTAAACAAATTGTCTGCACTCTCAAGTGCATTACTAGTGCCGAATGACAGGGCAGGCTTCGGGTGCCCCATGGAATCCATAGAGCTTTTGACACCTTGAAAATATTTTTAAATCTAAAAGAACAATAGCTACACAGTGATCGGTACTTTGCCCTGAGAATATTTCAGTTCCAGAATGGGAGGGTGATGGGAATGGATAAACAGAGAGGCCTCTGGCTTCACTCAGAGATGGGGAGGGAGGGAAGGTGGAGTCCATTCTTGACAGGAGAAATGATGGAAGGGAGGGTGACAGAGAGCCACCACTCCACGACTGCCATGATGAGAGCCGACAGGCACGGGCAGACAGAAAATGCCCTTCGCTTCCTTAGAAGAGGCTCATTATCCCACTTTCTGATCGTCATCATCTGAAAGTATTTACTGAAGGTCACTTTAACAGAGCTCCCCCTTCAGCCTTGTCTCCTCAAGTCCCTCCTAGATGACTCCTCCAGGCAGGACCATCACATTCATGGCTGCTCCCAGGCTAGGTGGGCACTTCAGGGCTCTGCTTTGAAAATGGAGATGGTAATGATGCCACTCCAGCATCCCACCAGATGAGGGATTTGAGTGAAGCAATACACAAGCCAAACCTTGCCCAGGCAGCAAAGGGTAACCAAGAAGAGTAGGCGGCTAGTGAGGAGACACCATAATACTGAGCTGAATTTTCCCAGATCCTCAGAATAGTATCTTTGGCCAGGGATCAGTATCCCCCAAGGATGTGCCCTTCCAAATTGCTCCTCCCCATCGAGCGTTCCTGTGGCTGCAGCCGTGAGCCCTAGGAGCACCTTGTCCCAGAAGCAGACTAGAGTTGAAATTGTAGACCTTCAATCTCAGACTCCTGCAGTGGAGTGAGGCAGCGACATCAACTGTAGACCTGTAAAAAATGCAGATTTCTGGGCCTCAGCCTACACCTTCAGGGCGCATACATACCCTGGTTCACGTGGGCATGTTTCCCTAGGGTGTATGCCTGGGAGTGGAGTTGCTGCTCACGAGATAAGTACATCTTCATCTTCACTAAATAACGTAAAATTGTTTTTCCAAAGTAGTTGTACCAGTTTACATCCTGCTAGCAATATGTGAATCTCTCGTTCCATATTTTCACTTGTACTTGCTACTGACAGACTGAAAATTTTACCAGTAGCATCCCTTCTTTATGTTGGAATTACAATATAGAAATGAAGGATGATATTTTGTGGTGGGTGTTGTATTGTTTTGTTTAGTTTGAAAATGAGTGATAGTTTTGTCACCTAACCTAGCAGGAAAACAAAAATGCTCCAGTATCAAAAAAATAAATAAATAAAATTGTTTTCTGTTTGTTTTGTTATGGAGAAACAGTCAAAATTTTTAAACGTTTGAGGCCATTCATGATATTGTGAAATATATATTTGGTCAGTGTTTTGGATTTTAGCAGCATATACCTCCTAAAATCCTTGGAATCTCCAAAGCAATAAACATCTTTTTGTCGCATGGCTGACAGCCCCTAGTTAGCTTCAGGATGGGGGCTGGTCACAGGAAAGACCAAGGCAGGATTAGAGGGTTGGGACTCTCAGCCTCACCCCCACCAACCTCCAGGGAGGGGAGAGAGGCTGAAAGTCAAGTTGATCACCAGTGGCCAGTGGTTTAACCAGTCATGCCTATGTAATGAAACCCCATAAAAAACCAAAGGACTGGGTTTGGAGAGCTTTGGATAGCGGAACACTTGGAGGTTCCTGGAAGATGGCACCCCAGGGAGGGCACAGAAGCTCCACACCCCTTCCCCTGTACGTCACCCTGTTCATCTCTTCATCTGTATCTTTTAAAATATCCTTTACAATAAAGTGGTAAATGTAGAGAGTGTTTACCTGAGTTCTGTGAGCCACTCTAGCAAATTAATCAAACTCGAGGAGGCGGTTGTGGGGACGCTGATTTATAGCTGGTCATCAGAACCATAGGCCACACCTGGGGCTTAGGACTGTCTTAAGTGGGAAGTAGTCTTGTGGGACTGGGCCCTCAACCTGTGGGATCTGACACCATCTCCAGGTAGACAGCGTCAGTATTGAACTGCAGAGCCCCCAGCTGGTGTCTGCTGCGGAACTGATTGCTTTCCTGATGTGCAGGTGTCAGAAGTGTGTTGTCAGAGTATAGGAGGAGAGACTGAGTTTAAGTCCTATATTCACACCGTTATTTGAACTTAAGAGCCAAATGTTCGTTGCACAAAAGAAATAGTGAAAAGAATAGAAGGAAAGATTAACCAGCAATCATATTACAACAGAAACAGATGGAAAACAGTGGAGGTATAGTTAAGAGAAACAAAGTTATAAACAGTTTAGTAGGTTTGAAAAAGCAGGAATTAGTATAAATATTAATAGTCTATTCCATAAGAGTTATGCAGTTCTGCAAATTTGTAGCAACATTTTTATTTTAGCAGTGAACCTATGTAGAAAATGGAAATCTTAAGAGAAATAAGAAGGCCGGGAAATGACAAAGGGGTTTATTTAGAGGGGAGCGCATTCATGGAAGGTGTGTCCAGATTAACGAGGAAATCTGGCGAAACAGCACCAGAAGTGTGTAGGCTGATTCTACACAGGACCATTTTGTTTCACCTACACCAATAATCGGCATGTCCAGTCAGCCTGTGTCCGAAAGAATGATGGCGGAACTGTTGCCTGGGCTCGTTCCAAAGGTGTGCCACTGTTACTTGCTGAGTCAGTGTGGGTTGCGTTGAACCAGAATGGGGGCAGAGCGGGAAGCCACATTCAGGCCATCATTACCTGGATTCTTACAAGTGGCTCCACTGGAGCTTGTAAGCACTCGGGGGCCAGGCCAGTTTTGCTTAGTGCTGGGACAAAGTGCTTCTGCCCAGAGCTGCCAGTTGATGACTCTTGCTGGTGGATGAGCAAGTTTCCATCCTGGGACTGTGCTGAGCCTGAATACGCGAGCAGAGCTGTCATGGCTGAAAAAATAAGCCACCGTCTAACTCAAAGAATGTGTTAATTGGTACATATTTCATGCAAAACCGAGGTGTAACTGCCACTTCTGCATCATGACAAAAACGCCCCTGCTCGACTTGAAAGAGCAAACCCTCTGCAGCCGGAGGAGAACAGCAGTGATCCTCTGTTTGGTCACACTCAGCTGCCTCTTTAACCCTGGCTGCTCCTCCAAGCTTCTCCTGTCGTGTCAGTCTGTGCCCTCTTTGGTGAACATTGTTGTCTGTCTTCTGATGTCCTGCATTGCAGATTTCTGTCTCTATTCTTATCTGTCCTTGTCATGCTTAGGCAGCCACCTGCACAGCTGTAGAAGCCTCTCTCTCTCTCTTACTCCTACCCCAGCCCCAAGAGATTTTGGGGGTTTTTCTGTACAAGAGCTCTCGGATAATGTAACTTACATAGTGCCATAGTAAATCACCTCTGCAGCCATTTATGGTTTCAGATCTTTATTCTTACATGCAGCAAAAGCTACAGCATTGCTACAATTGGGGATGATTTATGAGGTATGAATTATGCATAGACAGGTAGCTAGAATAGAGTCATTTGTCCAACCATCTTACTTAGAAGCCTCTCTGTCCAGCCACCTACTTGCAATCTCTTCCTACTCTTGGCTTCTCTGTCTGGCTTCCCAATGTTTCTCTTTTCTCCCTAGTTTCAGTATCTGTCAAGATCCCGTTTCACTCCCTCTTAATACTGGATAAGTATTGGCTGAATTATATGCAAATGCTTTAGCATATTAACATGTGTTTTAGAGTATAGGTCTTAGAGTCAGCCAGGTCTGGGTTAAAATGCAGCCTGGTCTAGCTGTGAGAACTTGTGCAAGTAATTTCTCCTCCCTCCATTGATGACAGTAATAATGCCCAGCTCACAGGGCTATGGATGGATCAGAGGAGACAGTTTGCATATTGTACTCAGCAAAGCTTCAGGCACCCTGGCGAGGGCTCAGTAGAATGGACACATAGTTGTTTATGATCTGATTTCTGCTTCTTAAGCCTACCACTTTGCCATCTGCACACTTCAATTCCATTAAATTATAAGCTTCTTTTGAGTAGGGGCCTGTCTTCTTCACTTAGCGCCGCCCAGAGCCTTGCAATCTGCCTGGCTCATGTTTGAGTGCTCCGTAAATATAGTCATCAGTAAGCCATGGGCCCACTTATGTTCTTTGAGCACATCACGCTGGTCCACACCTCTGTGCCCACAGATGTGTGGTTCCCTCACCTGTAGGGCCCACCCCTCCTTGCCTGGGCCAGTGTCCAGTCACCTTCCTAATTGCGGACCTGGATGAAGTAGAAGTCCTTCTGCATTCCCTCCCCAACCT
The DNA here is from genome assembly GCA_963575035.1 of Avahi laniger. Lineage (NCBI taxonomy): Eukaryota > Metazoa > Chordata > Mammalia > Primates > Indriidae > Avahi > Avahi laniger. The sequence continues at coordinate 12,916 of CAUYSK010020508.1, forward strand.
GAGTCCATTGATTTATTTTTCCGTTCCCCTCTTGAGTGTATATAAGCTCCCTGAGGCCGGGGGCCCTGTTTACCTGACTCTGTATCCACAGCCCTTTGCACAGTGCCTGTCACATAGAGGGGATCAAAATATGTTTGCTGAACAAAGGCTGGAGTGAGGGCTGAGTATAAATAAAAGGATATGTACAGAGTGACAAAATGCAAGGAAAATGAAACAGTTGAAAACTAGTGATTTGTTACTATGGTGATTTCTGAGTAACTTTTGTTTGAGGGGAAGGGGGGTAGTTTCTTTATTTTAGTTATTGTTTTCTTTCTGATTTCCTCCTCTCCAGCAGCTCAGAAGAACAGCTGTACCTAACAACCCCTTGGGTAGAGCCAGAGAGAGTTAGGGCCTCCGTGCGCTGAGGGAGGAGGTGGGTCGAGACCGTAGCATGTCATGAATGCCTGAGCTGGTTCATCAGTTGCTCTTCATTTTAGCAACAAAAGAAAGTGGAGGATATAGTCAGATCTTCTAAAAACTACAGTAAGAAAGGGTGCTTTAAATCATAGGGCGAAAAGTAAAATAGAAACTGTAGGACACAGCAATGCCCAGCTCTTCTCACATCATTAGAACTCTCACAAAATGCCATGGTCAAGGCTCTGGCCACGGCAAAGAGCCCTGAGCATTTCTAGCCAACCTGACCACTTGGTCAGCTCGCTCCTGAGTCCTCACAGTTCCTAAGGTCCAACTTAGGGACAACGGCAGCTGTGCTGTGCCTGTCTGTGGACTCAGTGGCTCTGTGCGAACGTGTGCAGATGGGCTCTGGGCCCTTCAGGAGTGTTAGCGTTGGTATGAACCCTGGAGGGCTCTTTGTTGAAGCCACGCCCGCTTTGCTCCACTGATAAGCAAACTGGGCTCCAGCGTGTCAGAGTGATTTCCTGTGGGCCACAGGGTGCTCCGCAGCCTGGTTCTGGGCTAGTGCTGCTGCTTGCACGCCTTCTCCAGAGCAGGGGCCTGATATTCCAGGACTGAGATGTCCTGGAGTCTTGGGAACCAATCCTGAGCTGTAGCTGGGAACCTCTGGGCAAGGTATTTACATTCTGTGAGCCCAGGGTTCCTTGGCAGTGATGTACGCTTGCAAGGTTGCTCCGAGGATTAAATGAGATAGCATATGTAAAGTGTCAAGCAGAAAATTAGTTCTCAATAAGTATTAGGTGTTGTTGTTATTTATTGTTGTTGTTGCTACTCTACTAAACTTGCCTAAATCCAAGTTTAACTGCTGGTGTCTAAGGAGGTCAGAGGCTCTTACTGGTTCTAGGGATTGGGGGAGACACCTGACCAACAGAGCCACCCTTTGACCTCTGTGTTAGATTTGCTTCCTCCTTGTGTTAAGGTGCAGGCTACCTGTCATAGCAAAAAGTGCCCACCGAGCCTGGCGCAGTGGCTCACGCCTGTAATGCTAGCACTCTGGGAGGCTGAGGTGGGTGGATTGTTTGAGCTCAGGAGTTCAAGACCAACCTGAGGAAGAGCGAGACCCCGTCTCTACTAAAAATAGAAAGAAATTAATCAGACAACTAAAAATATATATAGAAAAAATTAGCCGGACATGGTGGCACATGCCTGTAGTCCCAGCTGCTCGGGAGGCTGAGGCAGGAGGATCGCTTGAGCCCAGGAGTCTGAGGTTGCTGTGAGCTAGGATGACACCAAGGCACTCTAGCCAGGGCAACACAGTGAGACTCTGTCTCAAAAAAAAAAAAAATAAAATAGTGCCCACCACACATCCCCTCCTCCAAAAAAATCCAGTGGCTCACACAGACAGATATTCATACTTCTCTTTTGCTCGAGTCAGAGGTCAGCACTTTAGGATGGAGGAGGAACTGTGCTCCGTGGGGCCATCCCAGGTCCAGGTTCCTTCTGTCCTGTGGCTGTGCCATTCCCTCTTCGGTTGCCATCCTCTGCCTGTCGAGGCTGGTTCGCCAGCACCACACCCACTTCCCAGCCCACAGGGAGTGGGAAGGAAAATGGAGGGCAACCAGCTCCCTTTGGAAGGATGCAGGAGTTGAATGTGTCACATTCACTCACAGCCAATTGACCAGAATTAACATGACCACATCTAGCTACAAGAGAGTCTGAAAGTGCAGTCTTCAACTGCAGTGCCATCCGCCTAACTAAAGCTCTTTTACTATGGAAGGGGCAGGGTGGGCTTGGGACAGTGAGCAGTGTGCCATTCCCCTCACCTGCCCCCATCCTCCACTGCTCTCTAACTTTTAGTGATGTGGGTTTGGGCTGCAAGGTTGTCAAGGCTGTGGCCAGGCCCAGGACAACCCTGATACCAGAATTCTGCAAGCTCTTGGGGGTGAGGGGGAGATAAAAGTGCTGTGCTGTTTTTAAGGAGATATCTTCAAATGTAATTACTTTGCAAGACAACACTCTAAAAAAAAAAAAAACATACTCTCTGCCTCATTCATGTGCCAAGTGAAATGTCACTATTGAATTGCTTTGCCATAAGTTTTATGAGCAGTAGTGTTCGCAGAATGTATGCTGGCGTATAAACCAAGCGTTCCCTCTTACAGATTTGCTAAGAAAAACTTGACTGGATTTGTGTCGGGTGTTAAGTAGGTCGTCCACGAGTGTCCAGCCCATGGAGCACGTGTTTCTCCCCCACAAAGTAGCCACAGTTCGCCATCCCAAATACTGTTTTTAGTGTGCTGCTGGGGAAAGGCTCCCTGACTGCCTTCAGGTGGTTCCATGTTCTCTCCCTCCTCTAGTTTCCCGTGTCGCTGTTGGCACTCAGCGCGCGTTCGTGAGTGCAGACCTCTCGCGAGAACTTCACTGAGGCAAGTACCACGGAGTCAACCACCCTGGGCTCACCGGGGTAAGGAAACTAACTCCAGGCAAGGCAGAGGCTGTCCTCATTTCCTTTAGGCACAAAGGAGGAGGAGGAGGAGGAGGAGGCTGGCTGGAGTCTGCCTCTCTGTTCCCTTTGTTCCTGTCCTCACTGCTGTTCTGTCCCCATCGAGGCCCTGGAATGAGGAGTGTGTTTTCTGACTGCCTGCTTGATCAGCATTCACACCGAAACAGCTGCTGAGAAGCTTTGAAATTCTAAACCACTGCAAGGGATGCAAACGTTATCGCTGCTGGTGTTGCCGGCTCCTTGCAGCTCCAATAAAGTGCCAACATAAAGACCCAGAGGTGGCCGTGGTTCCAAAAACGCAATGCAAATGGCCTTACAACCACATTCTCAGGCCGGTAGATTTTCCTTGGGCTGTGACTTCATAACCAGATGCATGGTCATTGAACAAGGGGGACTCGGAGACCACAAGCACTGTTTCTATGAGCTCAATGGCAAAAAGAAGTCAAGTTTCCTTATTCAGAGTCCATTCTGTTTCTTTAAAGGAACTGAATCTTCTTGACTGGAACTAGTGAATTAAAGAAAGGGAAAAAGAATTCACTATGTTTTGAAAGGATGAGGCCACATTTGCAGAATCATCTGGCAAGGAGCCTCTATTGAGACTGAAAAGATTGGCAGGGCGGGTCTTTGTTCAGCTCTTGGAGAGTGAACCTCCACGGCTTTCATTCTCAGTGTTGGGCGTTCTGGGGGAGGGGACGTCGATGACGCCTGTTCAAACAGAGGCTTTGTGCTAATGTGTTTTCTTGTGGCTCCGCCAGGTGACACCCTGACCCTGGGGCCCCGGGCCAGTTTTGCCACAACTGTTCCTTAAATAGGCACAGCCCAGAAAGCCCGTCTCTGCCACTGTGGCCCAGATGTGACACTCACTTTCCTGTTTCTCTTTGCTGGTTCATGAATAGAAGCCCACATTTTTGTTTTTATTTTGTTTTTCTGTGATTGTTTTTATAGAACAGGGCCAAGGAGGGTAGAAAGATGCTTGATTGAATGTCAACATTAGGAAGAAACATTTCCGTTGTATCTTTTGTGTTTCTGAAAAATTTCAGGTCAAGTAAACCAGTGTCACTTACTGTTCTGTGCCCTGCTGGATTGCCCCAAGTTCTAGGGATAGTGGCCCAAAAGTCAAAGTATCAAAATGCCAAGCTGAATGTCCCAAGGGGAAAGGGTGAAGGCAGCGAGAGGAAGTGCAAGTACCCTTGCCTCCACCACCAACCAGCATCTAAAGGACAAAAGTGCTTTGTTGCGTCTTTCCCACCTCCTTAGAGCCCAGCTGATGCGTGGTCTTCAGGACTTCACAGAGAGGTCCTGGAGACACCTCCGTAACTAGAGCACCTTGGTTAGGTTCCAAGGTTGACTTGAATGAGTGCTGTCATTCTGAGTTTAGTGGGTTTCCTCAGGTACCTAGGACTTGAGGCCTAAAGGGTTTCAAAAACCCACTAATTCAGCCACCCCACTCTTGGTTCTGTTACCCTAGATTTTGCACTTGTCACCTTAGGGTCCTCTAAGCTGATTGCATATGGCTTTGCTTTGTCTGTGCCCTTCATTAGATTTCTGTGGGTGTTCATCTGTGTGCGTTCACCACCTGCTCCCTGCACTGCCCCCGACTGCCCACGTCTCAGCGCAGATTAGTTATGAAAACACACTTAGAAGGCTCCCTGTCTGTTGGTACCTTTCACACCTTCCAGAAGGAGTTGCCTCCCAACAGGCTTTAGAATCAGTCACTCTTTCCTTCTCTTAACTTTTCAGTTAACAAAGTATACTTCATCAATGTATGGTTGTTTCAACTTCTATACAAACTCAGTCTGTAACTGATAAGATTAAAGGGAGCTTTCCTATGAAAAAATAATTTATTCTCATTATAAAAACAGTGCACTCTCAGTACTAGACAGTATGAGAAATAAACAGAGAATGAAGAAAGAGCAGTTGAGCAGTTGCCTGTGGTGTTATCACCTACATACCACCATTAATCTTAGTATGTTTCCGTCCAAAGAGTTTTCTAGGCATTTGTTATATAGTTGCAATCATGTGATCCTTCTTAATATAATATGAACATTTTTCCATATTACTGATAATCTCTGTATACATAAGTTTTAATTCATGCTTAACTTTCCATTATGGGCATACTTTACAATTTACTCAGCCATTGTCCTCTTGTTAAACAATTAGCAAGTTTTCTAATTTTTCAAATGGTAAAAAAAACACTTATGGAACCACTTCATTTGTCATTTTTAAAAAGGATCTCTTTAGCACAGATGTTCAGGTCAAAGAACAGGCCCATTTTTAAGACTTTTCAATAATATTGCCAAATTTGTTTACCAAGAGGTTATATGCTAATTCCTAGTCTTCTATCAGCAGTGTAAGAGAATATTTATTTCAACAGACCTTCATCACTATTAGGTAGACTTATTTTTTTAAATTTGTGAATTTAGAGGTGAAAGAGAATAACTCACTAAGTTGTATTTTTCTGATTACTACTGAAGGTAATATTTTCCCATGTGTTTCACAAGTTTTCTTTTTTTTTTTTCCTCAAATTACCAATTCATATGCCTTCCCATAACTACTTACCTAACTTTAGGAGTTTTCTTATCTGTATAAATTCCTTATATATTAAAATATTAACCCAAGAGAATTGAAAACATATGTCCACACAAAATCTTGTACATGAGTGTTCACGGCAATATTGTTCATAATAGGGAAAGAATGGAAACAACCCAAATGCCCATCAACTGATGAATGGATAAACGTGGTACATCCATACAATGGAATATTTTTCAGCCATAAAAAGGGATGAAGTACCAATACATGCTATAACATGAATGAACCCTGGAAACATGCCAACCCAAGGAAGCCAATCACAAAAGGCTACATATTGTGCCACTCCATTTGTATGAAATGTCCAGAATATCCATAGGGACAAAAAGTAGATTAGTGGTTGCCAGGTTGCCAGTAGATTAGTGGTTGCCTTCTCTCTAGGGAGAGAAGGGAATGGGGAGTGGTTGCTTAATGGGTATGGGTTTCTTTCTGGAATGATGAAAATATTCTGGAATTAGATAGTGATAATGAGTTCCTTTGTAAAAGTACTGAAAACCGCCGGACTATATGCTTCAAGAGGGTGAATTTTATGGTATATGAAGTACGTCTCAATTAAAATAAAATAAAATTTTTAAAAATAATAACTACAAGGGACTTTTCTATGATCCAAAAAAGGGTTAGAGGGTGGGAGGTAGAGCCTAAATAACTTTACAATTCATGCTCTAATTCTTTCTGAACCCTTTTACATAGGCTTAAACATATCATCCTTATTTTCATTACCATTTCGCTCTTGTCTCAACCGTGAGATCCAAAGCAAAATGAATGTAAGAAGAAAGTGTTCTCGCCCTTTCTTTGGCACCTTTCCATGGCTTAGTATTAAAACCCCACTTGGCCATTTGGATTTTGGACTGGTTCCAGCACGTAGTTGACTACAGTGTTAAATCTCACCATTGGGGTCTAATGGTTGCATTTCTCTTTTATTAAGTGTTTTTGAATCTTCGGTGTTGGGAAACGGAAAGTTATGCAAAAGGGAAAGAACACGTTTGTTGCAGGGATGCGAGCTGCTGCTTCTCAGCCTGGAGATCATAAGAACAAGAAAAGCCAGAATTGGAGAAACACAACAACATTCTAGGTGCCAGGAGTATGGTTTTCTCTTAAAGTAGTGTGATGTTTTAAAAGTGATTGATACTAGTTCAGTTCCCTTGCTGTGTGGTATAGGACATGATCCATCCTCCTCACCTTCCAGAGGGCCTTGGCAAAGTCATGAATAATGACTGAATGGGTCCAGTTCCGCCTCTTATTATCTCTAAAGCAAAGCTTTGATTTGATTTCTGAGCAGGCTCTGTTCTCCCATTGTTGCAGGTGGCCAGCGTCTGCTTTGTATATTCCCACTTCTACATCAGTCTTCTCGCCTTAGAGACCAGAGTATTTTATTACTTACGTTTGGTGGGGAGCTGTACCTCACAGGGCTCCACCAAGGGTAGGAATCTGTTATTTTGTGCTTGGTGGAGGCGTGATATGTATATCTCAGTTTATACAGTGACTATGTTTCAGGAAGTTTCACCTGTAAAGCAAATCATATTCTAAATGCAGTAGGAAACCTCATTCTTATCCCAAGGAAACTGGTGCTGCCTCCTTCATGGTGTATATAAATATTCTTGCCATTACTGGGAAAGATGAGGAAATTAAGGGCTGCTTCAATGTCGGTGGCCCAAACGTTTATTAAGATGCCAAACTACGCCGAGGAAGATGGTGACTCACCACACCTGGTATGTAGTCCCAGCACCTCTGCGGGATCCACTGTCCTGAGGAGTGGAATGTGGCTGGGGTGGGGGGTGAGGCCCAGTCCCTGAGGTCAGGGTGCATGTGAAGTTGAGTTTTGTGGAGCCAGGGATCCTGCCCTGCAGGTTCTTCCCTCAACACCTCCCGCCCTCACACCCACACCCTGGCGTGGACAGGAGTCGACGCTAGTGGAGAGGTTTTGCGTGCTGGCCGTGGCATCAGGCTGCCTGGCTTCAAATCCCGTCTCTCTGACTGACACAGCTGTGGGCAATTCCCCAGCCTCTCTGTTGCTTGCTTGTCAAGTGCAGGAAGATAACAGTAACTACATATGAGGGTTGCAGGTTTAAAACAACATTTTATTTATCAGCTCACAGTTCTGTTGGTCACAAGTCCAGACATGGTGTGGCTAGGCTGCGTCATCATTTGGAGGCTTGACTGGGGAGGAATCCATTTCCAGCTTCGTTCAGGTTCTTGACCCAACTTTGTTTCCTGTGGTTGTAGGACTGATGCCCCATTTCCTCACTGTCTGCCAGCTGTGATCTGTTCTCAGCGCTGGCCACCCACGTGCCTGGCCACACTGTCA